>MDKH01196346.1:0-10365 GCA_005239495.1 Nicotiana undulata | reverse complement strand
CATGTTGTTTTGGATGCTAGAAATCAAATAAAGGACATACCAGTAGGGAATGGGAGAATAGGAAAGTTGTATGCAGGAGAGTAGGACAATAGCACAGTAGTATACAGAACAGTATGGCAATAATGAGTTACTCAGTCTTGGCTTTCAGCCAACTGAGTGACTAGCAATCAATGAGAGAAGCAAAAGAGAAAGTATATGAGAGTGAGAGAGTTCAGAGCAATGAATGTCTGTCCTTGTCAATGCGCGAATAGAGTATATATATATAGTTGGGAACTAGGTGAAAATAAGGTAAAAATCAGAATGCCAAGTAATTATGGGACTCAGAGAATCAATTAGTTGTAAAATCAATACTAGTGTTCCCTTAATTAAGGGAGTTGTTCAAACGGTGATTAACAAATAAGAAAAGACCATATATAACTTAGAAGAATGTAAAATAGTGTAAGTATAACAGGCAATTAGGGTTCTGAGTTGAAGGTTGAACTCAAACAGCTAGTAGGTGAACCCAATTAAGGAAAATTATTATGACATATAAAGAAAATTAAGTAGACAATTGAGACTAGGTTCAGACAATATTAGTTAAGGAAGTAATATCAATCAACAGTAAACGAACAAGGTAAAAAACATAAACTAGAGGTGGGAAATCATTAGGAGTATCTCATAGGAAATCAGCAAGACTCTCGAATCACAGTGAATCAAGGATTCAAATAACACTAGAGATTCCAGTGTATGAACAGAATAAACATATTATAAGCAAAGAAGTAAGTTAAGAAATAGTCAAGTAATAAATTGCAGAGAATCAGGGGTTCGAACAAGCATAATACCAGTTGAAGAGAATTAACACGAATTAATACAGATGTTAGGCAAGAAATCAGAAACCCTAACACATGAAATTAAGGGGTCATAGAGTCAATGAAATAAACAGGACAACAAGAGGAAAATCAAAGATGAATCACATAGGGTAAAGATATCAGTGAGTCACGGGACTCTTGAAACACAAACACATAGGCAAATCAGTATTTTCAGGGTTTTAGGTCTAAAAATTAGGGTTTTCATCATAACGAGTCAGACAAAGGAGATAAGTTTAAACAAGTTACTAAAACGTATTAGAGACCCTAGGAAGATGCTAAAAACAGTAGGAAAAGCTATTCAAAAACGGGGTTATGAAACCCTAATTGAAAAACGAAGAGTCGTCTTAGCAAAATTGGAGAACCTCTGAGAAAACAACGAAACAACTTAAAGTGTACACAGATCTATCATAGATCTGAAAGAAAAATCAAAAATTCTTGAGTTTAGGGTTTCAGAGAACCCAGAGAAAAGTGAGGAAAAAAAAGCCTTGAAGTTTCATCGGCCTTAATCGGAGTGGTCGTGGATCTTACTCAGACGGTCAGAGATGGCCGGAAATGGCATGAGAACCCATGGGGTGAATGAACCGCCTTCTGGTTCCTCTGAGGGCCTCAGGGTGGTGATACCCGGCGTGGAAGTGAAGCAAGGGCCAAGGGATGATGAGAGGACAAGGTTTCCGGCAGGGGAAGGGGCCGGAGGAGTTGAACGGGCTCCATCGGAGATGAAGAGACGAGAATTCTCTAGAGAGAATCATAGAGATAGAGAGAGAGTAGAGAGACGAGTGTGGGGAGTGAATGAGGGTACGGGGGGGAGGGGGGGTAGTCGTTAGGTCTAATTAAGGTAAGGATTAATCTGGTCCGTTGATCAGAAATGATCAACGGTCCAGATTAAAAAGGGAATTGGGTAGGGTAGGCTTATATGCTGGGCCTGGGTATTGGGCTGGTTTTAATTGGGTTGGGGGTTAAATTGAATTAGGCTGAAATTGAAATTAAAATGGCTACTTGTTAAATACCCACTAGAATAGATAAATAATTAATAAAAAATAGCTCATAA
Organism: Nicotiana undulata; assembly: GCA_005239495.1. Lineage (NCBI taxonomy): Eukaryota > Viridiplantae > Streptophyta > Magnoliopsida > Solanales > Solanaceae > Nicotiana > Nicotiana undulata. Next base: position 8,469 of record MDKH01196346.1, on the reverse strand, counting down.
TTCATATAAAAATGAAATTTTGGCTAAATAAATGAAATTAAGGTAATTAGCTAATATTAAAATATAAAATGGCTAATTAGTGATTTAAAATGGTATAAATGTACAATTAGGCTATAATTGTAAAATTACTGTAATTATAATTAAATAATGCCAAATTGGCTAATTTATGAAATAATTAAATTCTAATAGGATTAAAAATAATATATTGATCTGAAAAATATTTTAAAATTATTTATAATATAATTTATGAATAATTATTGAATTTAAAATACTGAATAAATTGGAAAAGAAATTAATAAAATATGAAAAATTATGGAAAAATATCAGTTATTGTAAAAAGCGATTTTGAAGGAAAAATTGGGTATCAACAAGGTGTATTGCAAGTTAGTGAAGTTGAAATCCTACCAGTGTAGGTCGTGGTTTTTATCCCCTTGAGTAGGGATTTTCCACGTAAAAATCTCGTGTTCTTCATTTACTGCTGATTTACTGTGAGAACAAATAGGGAACCTGGTTTCCTATACTGTTTGGTTTTATAGTCTGTTGCTTACTGTGGGAACTGATAGAGAACCGGATTCTCCATACAATTTGGTGGACCCTTAGTTTTTATCATTCACATTTTGACATGTATCTTGCAAATAACTGTTGCTTTTAGTTGCAGAGAAACGGAAGAGAGAACTTCATCCATAAAAGCCATATCAATGTTTTGGTATATGCTTTTACATGCATGATGTTTCCTCAAACGGGAAAGGAATCTATGACTCAAGAGAAGATACTATTTTTAATAATACAATCCAGTTGTGTATTATCCCTATACTTTAGGCTGGAAAGGCACTACCAGTTAATTTGTTTGTTTGCAGTATGCTGTAAAAAATTAGTGTACTAGCAGTGATGAGAAATATAAGGTGTAAAATTGGCATAGGGCATTACTTTGGATCAGCGCGAGCAGTGAAGTTACTTCTTCTAGTATGTTGACATTGACTAAGAGGTGTCGTCTAGCTATATGATACATGATTTTTCAATGATTACCGATTTCACAGAAATTTTAATAAGATTTTGGAGTGCACTGCCATTATGTATAACTGTTAATGAGAAAAATGAGATTTGTGAAGATTTTTCCGCGGGGGTGCTCGTGGTTTCCTTGTGAGGTTCGAGATGAAGATGAAGTGGCTGTAAGATCTGCTGAAGAGACTCACCAAGTCATGTTGGGGTGGTTTGGAAAGCATCTCAAGTAAGCCTTCATTGTGGTTATCTTTTGCTTTGCTTTGCTTTGCTCTTTGATGTTAAGCATCGATCAAACTACATACAACGGGAAAGACATTACGGGCGGTCGTATCCCATCGTATTCACGTATCATAACTTAGCTCATCTACTATTATGCGTATATAATTCACCTTAACCTTATAAGTGTTGATCTTTAACACATTTTCATTGATTCTTACTGGTGCATGTTTGTAGGGCTTCCGCACAAATATAAAATGAATGCTTATCAGAATTCAATATTTTACAAGTGCTACTTAAAAGTATTTCAAACTATCAAACTAAAATTTCAATTGCATTCCTTTTCTTGATGTAAAGAATAACAAGCACTTTTATTCCTTTCCTTTTTTTTCTTCTAATAGAGTTTATCGAAAGTTTGCTTCAGATCTCTATCATCGCGTCCCCTTCATAAACATTTTTGAGGGGCTATGTCCTCCTTCATTGCATTCTGCTACATCTTCATCTGAACAAGGAGTTGTTCGATATTTAAATAGGATCTATGAGTAGTTTAGAGCCTCACTATATACACTGAAATCAATTAGTTAAACATTGTACATATTGCGTAGTGGCACTCTATTGTGCTTGCTTTTATTAGTAAACTCCATGTAACTGTTTTCCCTATAATTTCTTAATCTCTGCAGGCGTGAAGAGATAATATATTCTTGGTTCTTGGTCCCCTTGGAGGATGTAAGATTAGTTATAGCATTGTGCAATGTGGACCTTCGAGTTCCAATCAGCATGCATGTTGGGTGCTATTTTGTTTTCTGCACGGAGTCCGCTGCATTCAGCTGAGGAGAATTTCTATTTTTATGCATTAAAAATTGTAATCATGCTACTTAAAACTTGTATATTTTGCAATACAACGTTGGGATGGGTGTGTCATCAAAGGTTTTATATCAGATATCAGTAATGATACAAACAAGAGGCAAATGAGGCTCTGGATTGATTGCTGGAAAGGCACCATTTTTGTGAAACAGTAGTGTAAAGAAAAAGTTGTATGATACAACACCACATTTTGCAGATATTGTAAAGAAAGAGTCATATTATAGCAGTATTGCATAAAGAACCTCTTGATCATGATTTACAAAGAAAGAGTCAGTACTTTGCGGTGCATTTATTTTTATCACATGAACAATATTATATTATTACAATGATAAAGATGTAAAACTGCGTTACAACTCGGGAGCACAGTCCGGAAACACTAAATAGGGTGTTTTATCGATGGCACTATCATATTCATCCTTAAGGTCACAATAAAAATCTGGAATAAGTCCATCTCTACACATTTGTCCTACTGACGGTGTAGGAACATCTTCTCTTGAATTAACCCAGTAATAAATGCAATCGCAGTAACAAGCTTCTTCCACGGATGGGGGGTATTTTTTACAATCTGTTAATGACATTAATAGTATTAGAAAACACACACAAATCTGCTCCAATACCATCATCCGGTTACAAGCCCTCATTTTATTCATATTTCCTGCAAACATAAACAATTATCCAATAACGTTAAATAGTACACTTTCACAAGCACAATTTTTTTTACAAGTTTATATACACTAGAAATTTTATATCAACACAAAGTGCACTCCTTCAATTGATTATTTAAACGAATAATGTAGGTAGGCTTGGTGCTTATTTTTTCTCAAAATATAAATTATTCTTATTATTGTTGCCCTCACTTCGCCAAAATATAACTAGTTAATGAATTTTTCAAGACAAATATAGGGTTTGAATCAAAATTACTGGACTTCACCCCTGCTCACAATGTATATGAACTTAAACAAATGCTGGCATTACCAGTAAGAAGACATTTGCAACCACAAATTTAAGTGTAAAGAATGAAGATTGATCCAAATATAGAAGCATATATTCAGAAGCAAAGAAATGCAGAGCAACAAACAAGAAAATAAAAAAGGAGAGAAGTTTAAGAAAATCTTCTTTACCCTTTCTTTTGATAGCTAGCACAACAGTGTATGGTATAAACTTACCTTAGTCGAGTATAAATAAAGAGAGCAATTAATATGTAACTTAGATATGTAACAGACGTTATGGATGAACAAACATTTTATTGATTTTAACTGAAAAAGCTCTTATGTTCAGATGAATCAATCGGATGGTCCCTCTACACTTAATGGTTTCAGAAGACACTAATGAAGTCTCATTAATTTGAGAAAAAAATTGCTTAGTAACGCCACTCGTCTTTAATGACTAAAGTGTACACTATTCTATCCCGTCCTTTTTAACTGATTTTTTTGGTTCCTTTCGCACATATTATATTTTAGCATTAATTAATAATAAAATTGATCATATTAAACTTACTTTATTCATTGAAAATATAATAAATACTCCTACGCTCTTTATTTCAAGGGCAAAAAAAGAAGTTAATTGCTTCTTGATATCTTAAAAGATCAAATATTGTGGACAACAAGATGACCAAAAAATAAATTAAAGTGGACCGGAGGAAGTATTAGATTTTTACCCGCATTTTAAGAGGCGAGACCATGAGACAAGGAGTTTTATTTAGTGGTGGGCGAGGCATAAGCTCCGAGACATGGGGCATAAGCCCCTTAAATCTTTGTATTTTTTAATTTATAAATTAATAAGAAGTATCATAATAGCACAAAAATATATAATTACGTTAAAATTTTAAGAAAATTGAAAAGAATTAAAGAAATTCATAGAAAATTAAATATCTAGCATATTTTTATTACAAGTATAAACAACACAAAACTATTAAAGTTAGTATGAGATATAAATTCACTATAACGTCTTTAACTTTCAAACGATTAAAGATTATAATTTCCTAGAAAATATTATCAAACTACATATTTTATCTACCTAAAAGTAAATATCAATCAACTTTATCAACAATATAATTTAAAGCATTATCCCTTCATGATTAAATATAAAATTGCTCTCACTTAGCAAAACAATAAACGTGTGACAATTTTGAGAGACATAGAACTTGACATAAAGCCAATAACAAGTACAATACACATTGTGGCTATCTATTTTCAAAATAAATGATCAAACTTTATATTTTTGTATATAGATGAATAGAACTTTTATCATTCAATTGTTAAAGAATCTTGAAGGTCAATTGTGCTAATTTGGAAATTTGACACATAATTATTTTGTGTAGAATCTGTTGGTTGAACCCAAGCGTAAAGAGTTAGGGGCGTTTGGGATGCACAGTCGGACACTTGGGACGTAAGTCTCACAAAACTAAACCCCACACGTGAGCCTCATGAAGTTTTGCATGTGGCGAGCTCCGGCCAATTCCCAAAAAATATTTTAAAATGCTGGTTTGTACAACCTTGTTTCAAATCACTATTCTCAAGTTCATTTGCAATCTCTCTTTCAAAAACCTCATTTGTAGCAAACACACGGCAGCGAAGAGAGATTAAAAGAGTGACTTATTGTCCAAAAATTAAATGTCAACTGCCTTAGTATCTGAATCATATCAATTTTTCTCTTTGTTTATTAGGATTACTACAACATGGTTTCAAAAATTCAGTCAAATTTGGCCCGTGTGAGCACAACAAATGTTCAACAAAAGCATTCTCCATAATGTTGATAGAGAGGTACTAAATAAAAGATAGAGCAGTACAAAATAACGTGATATCTCAAATAGAATGCTGCGGAAAACAAGATTAATGAGTACATGGAGCTCTAGGATTAGTTTATTATTTATATTAGTGTTTTAAACCTCACCCCCTCCCCCGGGAAGGTACGTAGGATAAGAAGCAATTTACTTGATACTAGGCGAGGTGTAAGCCTGGAGGCACTCGACATAAACCTATAAGATTAATATAATAAAGATAAATATTAAATGATGGTAAAATTGCATAAAAATTTAAATATTCAGGAAAAGATAAAATAAGTGAAAATGTACATAAAGTTGGAACATCTTTAAAAGTTAATCAGAATCAACAATTGACCGAAAACTTAATCATAATTCCTAATCAGAACCGTCGCATATAAAATATAACTACTGGGTCTTTGAAAAAAATAATGGTAAACTAACTTGAAAGCGTAAAAAAACCTTGTAAAGAAAGAAAAGCAAAAAAAGAACCTATAATCAAAAGCATCGAACCAAAGCAAGTGATGGAGGATGATGCATGTTTGCTTCGTAGCATGCGTTTGGACATAACAATTGTAAAATTTAAAAAAATGATAGAAAAAAAGTTTAAGTGAAAATGGTATTTGAAATTTAAAATGCATCTTCAAGTGAAAATTAAAAATTTTATGAACAAACATTGATTTTAAAAAAAATATTAAAAAAGGAATTTTTTTTCTTATGTCCAAACGGGCTCACAGTTTGCAAACTGATCATTTTCTCCTTTATCCATTAGAAGATGAAGAGAAAGAATAAAAACTACGGCTAACAAAAAAAAAAAACTTTTGACTTTCAATTTTTTCTACCATTTTAGATTTATATAGCAGGCTGAATTTTGTATATTTTGGTATTAAATTAAGATATTTTGTAGCAAATTTAATTTAATATGGTGAAGTTTTTCTAGGCTTACGCTCCCCAATAAAAACTCATCAAACGCCTCAGCGTATGCGTAGAATAATAGAGATTATGTCTTGCGGCCCCACAATTTGTCCCAGTGCGCTTTTATTACGCCCTGTCCCAGATTCGGCTCATACATCTTTTAAAACATTGATTTATAAAAGTTCGTACAATGTTTAAACTGTTATAAATAGAATTTTATTTAAGATAAATGTCTATATTTTAGAGAGATCTTAGGGAATTTACTTGGTGGTTAACTCACTATTTCTCTATAAATAGAAGGATCCTCTTCCATTGTAAGTCGTCCCAAAATTCAATAAGAATTCCCTCTCTCTCTTTCTCTGCAATATTGTGCTTCTTTTATTGTTTTATAATACGTTATCAGCACGAGGCTCTAACCAATTGAGTAGAAGATTTGGGATTGAGCATAACGATTGTCCATTGTTCTATGAACTTCCTTCATGATTAAATTCTGGACTTAAGGTAAGTATTTTACTTTATTTTTCTCTTGAAATTCTATAAATTGATTTTAAATGCAAGCAAAGACAATAAACTTTGATTATAACTCTTATAGAGTTTGCAAGAAATTATAACCTTAAGTGGTAAAATTTCTCTGTCATGCCATGATCAAATTCATGTATGATTATGGGCAAGGAAGTTGAAACTCGTCCCATTGAATTTGCTCCATTCTCATTCCCCCTGAAGAGAATGTGATAGCAATATATGATAAGTCTGAAAGACGAAAAAATTATTACCATAAGGTATCAATGGATGTGGACGTGGCAATAGACGAAATTATAATAGTCATCATTATGATAATGAGAATAATAAGAATTCTCAAAATAATCTTTCACTCTTTGAAGGTAATATTTGTCATCGATTTGACATGAGATTTTGTAAAGCACATATAGATGACTATGGTCCATTCATGATGTGAATGTGATAACATCTGATTTATGAATACATATTCATTCTCGGAAGAATATGAACGTGCTAGTGGAAGTGGATATACCACACTCACCTCTAAAAGGAGGTTTGAGATGAAATAAGAAAATAATTTCATTATTATGGCATGAATGGTCGTTGATCACGTACCTATTGTGATTATGCCAAAATATTATGGCAATGTGATTATTACATGGCAAAAGTAATAAAAATAACATATATTGCCTATGATGATATTGACCATGACCTTAATTGTATAACTTTCTCCTTGAAAGAGATATTCATTATATGGATGTTGATGAATATGTGGTGGCACCAAATTAATTGAGAGCTCTGGAAGAGCCAATTATTACTATTTTGGAGGAATACAATTGATTATCATGTCAATTTATTGTGTTGTAGTAAGTCTCAAAGAAACTTATTGAGTTTCTAAAGTATACGCGAAAGCGATAATGAGACTATAAATAAAGGAAAGATTTAATATCTTCTATTACTATAACTTGTAGCGGTGTAATATGTATGTTAAAGTTACCCGCTTTATTCTCTAGTTTGTACGTACTACACAAATAAAGTACCACAATAAAGTGGATGTTTATTGATATAAAAACTAATATCACAATAAACTTGGAGTTTATTGGTAATTGCATACGTCATGGTGTAAATCTGAAGTTTATCAATATTGATAATTTATTCAGTTGGCATAATTGATTTTTCCATATCAATTTAAGTATGATGTGCAAAAATGAAAGAGAATTCACATGGCTAAATATTAAAAAACTAGAAAGTTCTTCACGAATTCTCTTATTTTGTTTATTCTCGCGATTATTATACCAACTAAAATTGGGATTGAATCTCTTGAATTCTGGAATTTATCAAAGGTGAATATGGACCCATTCACCTGCCATGTATACCACATAAGATGCATCTATGAGATGGTTACATGTGCGATTATTATTAACCAACAACCTGGTGTTTGTAAGGTAACTTGCTCAATAATTTAATTTCGAGCATAATTTTCAGACTTTCTAGAAAATCACATGACATAACTCTTCATAAATCTCAAGAGAGTTTCAGGTACCTGAAAATATGAATTAAGAATCTCTATGTTATGTCTTTATGAAAAAGAAATATTGGAACCGATATAAAGTGTTCGTCGACGACATCTATCATAGCGCTAAATATAGATGAGGATCTTAAGTCTATCGAATACAGACACAAAAATATTGGCCAATTGGAAGAGACACAATTCGAAAGAATTGGTTTCATATGAAATACATGTAATTTTGGACATGTAGTTCAAACACTCGAAAGTATAAAGTCAATGGTGTGTGCAATCACTTTCATGTATCGTATATCTCTGGCATGACATGAAAACTTGATGCAAATCTAAAGTTTATTTATATGGCTTATATGACTTAACTTATATGAAAATCCATGAAGGATATTGCTTAAAGCATATAGAATTCTTGGTCATGAAGTACTACATCCTAAGTGAAAGTTGTGCATATTTGTATCTTGCTATAACTATAAGCATGATAATGTGACAACGAGGATTTTCAAGGTGCAACATATTTATTGGAGTTAATATTGTGATGAGCCAAAAGGTCATCTTACGTAATCTAAGCTGTATCTGTGTTCCGAGGCTCCGAGAACCTCCGTTAGTTTCACCTTGATATGCGTGCGCTGCCCGGACGTGTAGCCGGGAAGCTATTATGTGAAAATCTGATAAAAATTGAGTTTTGATAATT
>ML258116.1:0-31877 GCA_005239495.1 Nicotiana undulata | reverse complement strand
TATTTCAGTCTCAGAAATCATTTATTTATCATGCATTGCCATTGTTTGGGCTGTTACATAATGAGAGTGTTGTGAGGAGACTGGTAATTCTGACTGGGTATGGGCCTAGAGCCAAATGTTGAGATAATATACCCTTCGTGGACTTGATATATATCTAGCGCTTGGGCCATATCCTTGGCGGCCCCTCCGGAGTCTTTACACCCCCAGTGAGCGCACAGTTATTGAGGGATGGATTTCCCTGGACATGGATTTGTCCGAGATATGAGATATTGAGGGATGGATTTCCCTGGACATGGATTTGTCCGAGATATGAGATATAGAGGGATGGATTTCCCTGGCACAGATACTGTTTATGAGATATGGAGGGATGGATTTCCCTGGTACAGATTATGGATGAGTATGATATCCCGGAGATGGATTTCTCCGAAAGGCTGAATTGGCCTGCTCCCTCGGTACTTAGTGACCGAGTCACCACGTCGTACATGTTACGGGATGGATTTTCCCTGTGCCAATGGCCAATTATGTGTACTGAGAGGACTACCAAATAGAGTTGCATGATACATACATGGCATTTAATTGTTATTTACGGATATTGTCACTAATATACTCGGTTATTCCTGAAATATTCAATATTTGAACTGTGATTTATGGAGGTTGAGTTCGTCACTACCTCCTAAGACCGTAGGTTGTTTTCGTTACTTACCTGCACACTGTGTGTGCAGATCCAGGTGCACCGAGATTTGACGCGGAGCAGTGATAGCAGTTATTCTCTCAGAGCCGACAAGGTAGCAGCTGGCGTTCGCTGTCCCGTCCCTCTTTTCCCTATTCTTCCCTTATGTATTAGAAATTGGAAACTTAAAACTTCATTATTATTATTCTTAGTGGTATTGATGTTAGTAGCTCATGACTGCGTGACTCCAGATCCTAGGTTGATTGTTGGAGCTTATTTCTTTTGTTGGACTGTTTTAAATGATTAAAAATGTTCGTATTTCTACGAATTGAGCCAATGATGAGTAAATTTCTCTAGTAAATGAATTGAGTATTGTTGTAATGGTTGGCTAGCCTGATTCTACCACAGGCGCCATCACAACCCGAAAACGGGTCGTGACACCAAAGTCTACAACATCTTTTTAAGCAGAAAGACCTTAATTTGCATCAGCGGGGATGGTTTGAGCTTCTTAAGGACTATTATATCACTATTTTATACCATCCGGGGAAGGCCAATGTGGTGGCCGACGCTTTGAGTCGCCATGCAAAGAGCTTGGGTAGTTTAGCTTATCTTCCTGCAGTGGAGAGACCTTTGGCATTGGATGTTCAGGCCTTAGCGGGCCAGCTTCTGAGATTGGATATTTTGGAGTTTAGTCGGGTATTGGCTTGCGTGGTCTCCAGGTCTTCTATTTATGACCGTATTAGGGAGTGTCAGTATGATGACCCCCACCTGCTCGTTCTTCAGGATAGGGTCCGGAGAGGTGATGCTAGGGATGTGACTATAGGTGATGATGGTGTGATTAGTCTGCAGGGCCAAATAAGTGTGCCTAATATAGATGGGCTTCGGGAGTTGATTCTTGAGGAGGCCCACAACTCGCGGTATTCCATCCATCTGGGTGCCGCGAAGATGTACCAGGATTTGAGACAACACTATTCGTGGAGGCGAATGAAGAAGGATATAGTTGAGTTCATAACTGGGTATCTCAATTGTTACTAGGTTTAGTGTGAGCATCAGAGACCTTGTGGCTTGCTTCAGAGGTTAGATATTCTGGAGTGGAAGTGGGAGCGGATCACCATGTACTTTGTAGTTGGCTCCCATGGACTTCGAGGAAGTTCGATGCTTTTTGGGTTATTGTGGATCGGCTGACCAATTCTGCGCACTTCATTCTTGTTGGTACTACTTATACTTCAGAGCAGTTGGCTGAGATTTATATCGAGAGGTTGTTCGCCTGCATGGTGTCCCGGTTTCCATCATTTCAGATAGAGGTACTTAGCTTACATCACAGTTTTGGAGGGCCGTGCAACGAGGGTTGGGTACTCAAATTTAGTTGAGCACAACTTCTCACCCTTAGACGGACGGACAATCTGAGCGCCCTATTCATATATTGGAGGACCTGTTGTGTGCTTGTGTTATTCACTTTCGGGGCTTATGGGATCGATTTCTTCCACTCGCGGTGTTTGCATATAACAACAATTATTAGACGAGTATTTAGATGGCCTCGTACGAGGCTTTATATGGGAGGAGGTGTAGATCTCCGGTTTGATGGTTTGAGCCGGGTGAGTCTAGGCTCTTGGGTGCAGATTTATTCCAGGATGCCATAGATAAGGGGGAGTTGATTCAGGAGCAGCTTCGCACGACTCAATCTAGGCAGAAGAGCTATGCGGATATGAATGTCCAGGATGTGTCATTTATGGTTTGGAAGAGGGGCAAGTTGAGCCCCCGGTTCATTGGACCTTTTGAGGTGCTTCAGAGCATACGGGAGGTGGCTTATAAGCTTGCCTTGCCACCCAGTTTGTCGAGTGTGCATCAGGTATTCCATGTTACCATGCTTCAGAAGTATGTTGGTGATCCGTCCCATGTTTTTGACTTCAGCACGGTTCAGTTGGAGGGTGATAAGGCTTATGATGTGGATCCGGTGGCTATTTTGTATCAGCAGGTCCAAAAGTTGAGGTCAAAGGACATAGCTTCGTTGAAGGTCTAGTGGAGAGGTCAGCCCGTGGAGGAGGCCACCTGGGAGACAGAGCGGGAGATGCGGAGCAGATATACACACCTATTTGAGACTCCAGGTATGTTTCTAGACTCATTCTAGAACGAACGTTGGTTTAAGAGGGGAGGATGTAACGACCCACCGGTCGTTCCCTGAGTTATAGTCCTGTTTCCCCCATTTCTTTTTCTTTATGTATTATTCAACTATATCGTATGGTAGCAGGTTGGTTGGTTCGGGTCCAGAGTGATTTTGGAGTGAAATGAGACACTTAGTCTTATATTAGGAAGCTTAAGTTGGAAAAGTCAACAAGATGTTGACTTACATGTGAACGATCTCCGATTTGGATTTTTATGATTTGGATAGCCCTGTTAGGTGAATTTGGACTTAGGAGCGCATCTGGAATGTAATTTGGCAGTCCGTGGTAGAATAATGCTTGAATTGACGAAAGTTGAAAGTTTGACGATTTTGGTCGGCAGTGGAAAATTTGATATCGTAGTCGGAATGGAATTCTGGGAGATGGATTAGGTCCGTAGTGTTATTTGTGACGTGTGTGCAAAATTTGAGGTTATTCGGATGAGGTTTGGCAGGTTTCGGCGTCGTTTGCGGAAATTGGAAGTTTAGAAGTTCTAAGGCTTGAATCCGATGTTGGTTTGGTGTTTTAATGTTGTTTTGGGTGTTTCGAAGGTTCCACTAAGTTTGTGTATTGATATAGGACTTGTTTGTATTATTTGTTGAGGGCCTCGGGTGTTTTTTGGATAGTTAGCGTAATGGTTTTTGGAGTTAGTGAATTGCTGAAAACTGCTGATGTGGATTTTCTAGTGTTTCCGCACCTGCGGAATGGGAGACACAAGTCAAGTGTCGCAGGCGTGGTGGATTGATTGCAGATGCAAAAATACGGAAGTTGAGGGTAGAGCCCAGGTGCGCAAGCTTGGACGCACCTGCGAGCCTGCATGTGCAAGGCTTGGCCGCAGGTGCGGAGTCTGGGCGATTAAGTGGATTGCTCTGGTGCGGCGCTTGGACCACAGGTGCGGTCGAGCGGGTGCGAGAAAAGGGCCGCAGGTGCGAGATTCTACATTGTTAAGGTAAGTAACATTTTTAAATTTTGTGTTGAGGGTATAAAATCCGGAGATTTGATATCATGTTGTTGTTTGGAAGTGACACCCATGCTAGGTGTTGCGTGTGTGAGTGTACGCCGTGAGGGATTGAGACATGGTCTGTCCCGTGAGGCTGTGAAGCCTAATAGCCTTTATTTGTATTTCTGTGTTTTCAATGCATGTTAGAACTTGACTGCTTTTGTTAGAGATCATGCTTAGGCTTTATCCCTGCTCACAGTAGTTATACTCAGTCATGGTGATTCTTGTAGGTGTTTACCTCAGTCCCTATAATCTTCTTACTGATACACTGTAATACTTTGATTTAGACTGCTTCCTTTATTTATTTAAAATTGTGAGGCTAGAGAGACACTTTACTGAGTGAGGTCGAGGGGCGATATTGAGATATTGTAATATAGCACATGAGTTGTCCATGCGGATCAAGATTGATACCATAGCACGTGAGTTGTCCGTGCGGATACAAAGATGATATGATAGCACGTGAGTTGTTCGTGCAGCCCGTGAGTGGTCCTTGCAGATTAGCGCTTGGGCTGTAGGAGCCCCTCCAGAGTCTGAACACCCCCAATGAGCGCATGTACCTATTGTGCGTGTGCATTAAGGGATGAGGGATTGAGTGGCAATGCTTGTGAGGTTTCATCTATTATGTTGTTGTTGCATTTAACTGTTATTTGCCTTGTATTAGTTGATAATTTATGAAATTGATCTTTTACTCATGTTCATCCTAAACTGTGAAAATTCTTAATCGAATTTTTCTGCTTATCTCGTCACTACTACTCATTTCTTAGTTATTACTATTACTTGATGAGTCGGTTGTACTCATACTACACCTTGCACTTCATCTGCAGATCCAAGTGTGTTTGAGCGCGGCAATTGTGAGTCCATACCGGCTTACCTTCGGAGACGCAAGGTAGTTGTCAGCATCCGCAAGACCTTTCTCTCCTTCTACTTCTTCTTTTCTAGTTGTATTGACAGTTAAACGCTCATGACTTAGTGACACCCCGATGTTTTTGGCTAGTTTTCCATATTTTTATTTTCAAATTTAAAGTTTAACTTGATTTCATGGGAATTTCAATATTAAGAATCTTTACTGAACTCTTATATCTTAAATTGGTAGAAGTTTTGGGAATAATAGGCTTGCCTAGTATCACGATAGGCGCCATCACGATAGCGTTAGATTGGGTCGTGACATGACTTGGCCACAAATCTTACCAATTTTGCCACCTTGAAATGTGACTTAAGAGTCACAAATTGGAGCTAAATCTTGCTGCCACGTGAAGGCTTATTAAACCTTATCCAAATAAGTTAATCACTTAGTTAATCTCTTACTAAAATCCATAATTACCAATTACCCACATAATTAAGAATTATCTCAAATTACATAAAATACTACTCACTTCTAACACACTTTATACACCTTACTATCATGGTCAGGTTACCTTGTATGACACTATTCCATAAATACCGGGTATTATAACTTGGACCGTGTTTTATCCCTAAATTGTCAAACTCCGACAGAACTTATTTTCTTCGATTTGCTTGCCCTCTCCTTATTATAACTTGGACCGTGTTTTATCCCTAAATCGTCGGTCAGCTTATTATTATCGAGTCAGCACACGAGTCGTAGAATGGAGGCGCGATCGTGGGTCAGCTTATATATTATTATTATTGAGTCAGCACACGAGTCGCAGGCATGATGCGCGATCGTGGGTCAGCTTATCATTATCGAGTCAGCACACGAGTCGTAGAATGGAGGCGCGATCGTGGGTCAGCTTATATATTATTATTATTGAGTCAGCACACGAGTCGCAGGCATGATGCGCGATCATGGGTCAGCTTATCATTGTCGAGTCAGCACACAAGTCGCAGACTAGATGCGCGATCGTGGGTCAACTTATTATTATCGAGTCAGCAAATGAGTCGCAGGCATGATGCGCGATCGTGGGTCAGCTTATCATTATCGAGTCAGCACACGAGTCGCAGACTAGATGCACGATCGTGGGTCAGCTTATCATTATCGAGTCAGCACACGAGTCGCAGACTAGATGCACGATCGTGGGTCAGCTTATCATTATCGAGTCAGCACACGAGTCGCAGGTATGATGCCCGATCGTGGGTCAGCTTATTACTATTGAGTCAGCACGCGAGTCACATGTATGATTCGCGATCGTGGGTTATATTATGACCTCAGTCCTTATGACCACCCTTATGAATCCGGCCGGTTTTCTTGTTCTGGTATTGTATTATCACTTGATTCTAAGTCACTTATAGTGGGATTGACAGGTATTGTGTAAACGAAGGATTTGGCACTTGCAGTTCATTTTCAGTTGTTACTTGGATTACATTATTTGCTTATGTACTTGTTGATTTCTGCTTCACATGCCTACTGTTTTAGCCATATCTCTTTTTATATTATAGTGCTTGACCTTAGTGAGTATCTAGTCGACCTCTCGTCACTACACCTTCGAGTTTAGACGGGATACTCACTGGGTACGTATTTATTTATGTACTCATGCTGCACTTCTTCTCCTTCTGTACTTGATTGTACAGGTCCTGAGGCTGGTACATCTGATTATCAGGCCGGTGCTAGATACTAATTTGTGTGATTTGACTTCACAATGAGCTGCTCTTCCTGGCGACCTCCTAGAGGCACCCTAAAGTTCCTTTTGTTATTTTCCCCGTCTATTTCATCCAGACTATGGATTTGTATCTATATGTATCTTGTATATTCCGATAGTTGCCCGTGACACTCGTGACACTAGTTCATGGCACACACGTAGCGTATATTTTGGGTTTTTGGGCTGTATATATTATATAGACATGCTTATCATTGGTTCACGTATTTATGGTTTTACTTCATATCGCAGGCTATTATCATATTCATATCTGATTAAAAATTGGAAAATGTTGGAATAATAGGCAACTGGGGAAGTTAACTCATAGTGTCATTCATGTTGGTTGCCTAACCCCGCTGTTGGGCTCCATCCGACCTAAAATAGGATTTGGGTCGTGACAAAAACCTAGCCCCCCTTCCTCTTTAGGAAGACAAAGATTTTTCCATGAAGCCCAATGTATGCTTCTCCCTTCTTCCTTTGTGCTCCAAAAAAACCTAGCAAAAATCTTATGAAGTTGCTCTAGGACATTCTTTTGGTGGATGAAGGACTGATAAACATTTGGGCTGGCATACTTTGCAACACACTAGAAATTAGTGTTTCCTTTCCTCCAAATGACAACAACTTTTCTTTCCATGAATGCAATTTAGCCTTTACTTTCATGATAAGATCCTCATAATATTCCTTCCTCGTTATAGTGTGAAAATAGGACACCCTAGATATGTGAAGGAGAATTTACCTCTTGCAAATCGTGTAATAGCTCAAACCACCTGAAACAATCCATTAGGAATCTTTGAATACATATAGTATGATTTCTTATCTTTGTTGATCATCTGGCCTGATATCTTTTCATAGTTCCCCAACACTGCCATAATCTTACTCAAGGATGGAGGATAAGCAGAAGCAAATATTATAGTATCATCAACATATGACAAGTGGTTCAAAGGATCATACCACTTAGGCATTCCAAATCCCACAAATGGCATGTCTTCAAATAGCTTATTCAAAGACCTGGAAAGTACCTCAGCTGATAGAATGAACGATGCTAGTGATAGGGGATCCCCTTGCTTCACACCCCTTGTAGAGTTAAAGAACCCTGAGGACTTCCCATTCACCAATACTGAGTACCATTTATTTTACACCAAGTTCCACACCATGTTGATGAAGTGTTAAGAAATCCCATCTTCCTGAGTACATTCAATAAATACTTCCATGAAACCCTATCATAGGCCTTAGCCATATCAAGCTTGATCATTAGATTAGCTGGCTTTCCCCTTAACCTTATGTCAGTGACAATATCTTTAGTCAATAAGATGTTCCCAAATATACTCCAACCCTTCACAGATCCGAATTGATTAGGAGATATTAGAAAGGAAAAAAAACTTTTCAATCTATCATGTAACACCCTAGACAAGACCTTGTTAATGAAGTTGCTCAAGCTAATAGGTCTTACGTCAGAAAAGGTATCAACTATAGGTTATTTAAGCATCAACACTAGATTGGTGTGAGTGATGGATTTAGGCAGTGCATCTCCTCCATAGAAGTGTAGCACCATGTTGTGTATATCATCACCAAAAACATCCCAGCATGTTTGATAAAATAAGCCAGTGAATCCATCTGGACCACTAGCACTCTCCCCACTAAGCTCAAAAGTTATTGTCCTTACCTCTTCAATTGTTGGCAATCTGCTAAGTTCAAAATTCTATTCCACAGTGACCATCTAAGGAACATTATTGAGCAAGGAAAAGTCAGATGCATCATCTTCATTTGTGAACTGTTTTTGATAGAAGTCCACCAGTTGTAGCCAACTGCTCCTGGTCTTCAATCCATACACCACTTCCACTTTTGATCCTCTCCAGTTGCAATTTCTTTCTTTTGCCATTGACATGATTGTGAAAGAAACTTTTATTCCTATCTCATTCAGCAAACCAAGTCATCCCAGTGTTTTGCTTCCAATATTTCTCCTTAATACTCAAATATTTCTTCAATTCAGATTGAGCCTTTTAATGCACAATCCTATTCTCAGTTGTAGGCTCTTATTCAAACAACATTTCTTTCACCCTAACAATGTCCTCCAAAATAGCCAACTGCTTGAAGATATCACCAAATATTTCCCTGCTCCATTTTGACAGTGCTGCCTTCACCTTCTTAAGCTTCTGCTTGAAGAACAAAAGCGGATCCCCTATGAAATCAGCTTCCCAATTCTGCCTCACCACATCCATACATGTAGCATGCTTAGTCCAAAAGTTCAAGAACCTGCAAGGCTTGACAAAATTGGTGGTCTGCTTCCCACATGTCATTAACAATTGTGCATGATTTGATCCAGTTCTGATTAGTTGTTCAACTTCAATAGTTGGCAACATGGTCCGAAATGGAAAATTCACAAAGATCCTATCCAATCTTTTGAATATACAGGCATCATTGGATCTCCCATTCCACCATGTAAATGGACTTCCTTTATATCCTTGCCCAAACAAACCACAAGAGTTTACACAAAATGCAAAATCCTCATATTCATGAGGGTGTACTGGTAGCCCTCCTATTTTCTCATATTCATGAAATAACACATTGAAATTCCCTCCTACCAACCATGGCAATTTCATATCACTTGCAAAGTAATACAAGTAATCCCACAATTTTGTCACGGCCCGAATTACCCTCCGAACGGTCTCGTGACGGCACCTAGTCTCTACGACTAGGTAAGCCTAAGAACTTGGGAAAAATAAAACAATATAATAATTGAAATAAAAAAGAAGAAGAAAACATATAACTCAGTTGCTCGGCTCATATACAATTTCACTTCCCAAAACTCGGAACGTCACGACAGTCACAATCTCTATACTAAATGTAGGTCTATACAATGAAATACTGGAAAAATACATAAGTCAACTAATCATATACTAGAGTAGAAGGGGACTCGTGGGATTCTGCGGACGCGGCAAAATTAGCTCGCGGTCTCCTGGCAGCTGCTAGTGATACTCCTAGCCTCGATACTGGGTACTGGAACTTGGATCTGCACATGGAAAACATGCGCAAAAAGGGCATGGGTACTCCACAATTGGTACCCAGTAAGTGTCAAGCCTAACCCCAGTCAAGTAGTGACGAGGTCAGGTTAAGACTCTACTGGATGTTTATAGTAAAACAATTTAAAATCTAAGCAAAGAGATATAATAAGCTAAGGAAAAATAGTAGAAACGGTAAGCTTAAAGAAATAGTAAAAGGGAGCCCTCGGCTCAGCACAACATATATCACAATAGTAAATATGCAATGCAGTACAGGGGGAAATCTCCCGGAATCTCGTACGTAGTCCCAATTTAAATATGCTATGCAGTACATGGGGAAAGATTCCAAAATCTAGTCCATAGTCCCAATTTAAATATTCTATGCAGTACAGGGGGAAAGCTCCCGGAATCAAGTCTGTAGTCCCAATTTAAATATACACTGCAATGAGTACCGGATATAGTTTATTTGAACAGTTTAGGAAGAATCCACAGGAAAATACGGATAAAACTACCTAAACATGGTACAAATAATAACAAATAAGAGTAACTCAAGTAAGACAGGTAGACTGGCTCGTTCCTAAGCTACATGAAACAATGAAATAGGGATGAATTATTTATGTTATGAAAGAAGAAAAAGGAGTTTTAGCAACAATCGCCCGTGTACGCACTCGTCACCTCACGTACACGACGCCCATATAACAAAAACAATATCAAACAACCTAAGGGGAAGTCCCCAACATAGAGTTAGGAAAGGCACTTACCTCAATTGCGCTACTCAACTCAAAATCACGCTCTTGCCATGAGTATCCGACTCCGGGTGGCCCAAATCTAGTCAATTCGGTTGCATAAAGTAATTATCAATTCAAAGAACCAAAATAGCTAATAAGTTCAAAGCTAATACGCGAAATTAGGAAATTTGCCCAAAAAGTCCCCCAGGACCACGTCTCGGAAACGGATAAAAATTACAAATTCCGAACCATTCACTCATGAACTCACTCGAACAAGAATCATCAAAATCTGACGTCTAAATCTCCCTAAATCCTCAAATTTCTACTTCGGGAACCTTCATCTCATTTTCATGATTTTTCACCCAAATTCATTGATTAGATTGAGGAAATTGGTAGGGATTAATGATATAAAAGTGAATTAAGGTTAGAAAACGTTACCTATGATTCTCCTCTTCGAAACCCACTAAAAATCGCTAAAACCCGAACTCTAAATCGTTTTTGGAGTTATGAATTTTAAACCCTCGGATTTTTGTAAAAACAGCCCAGGGATTCCACACCTGCGACTATTGGACCGCACCTACGGTGCCGCACCGGCGGAAAATCCATTGCAGGTGCGGAACTTCCCTTAACATGGCTGAGGCCACACCTGCGGAACCCAGACCGCACCTGCGACCAATGGCAACCCTACCCAAAATCTGCATCTGCGAGCCTTAACTCATCACCTGCGTGTCCGCACCTGCGATTCCCCGTTCGCAGGTGCGAAACACCAAAACCAACAATGGTTTAGTTGTTCTCTAAGTTCCAAAATCACCCGTTGAGCACCCGAAACATTCCTGAGACCCTTGGGACCTCAACCAAACTTACCATCCGGTCCTAATACTTCATTCAAACTTAGTCGAGACTTCAAAACACATCTCATAACATCAAAATCACCAATTATGCATGGATTCAAGCCTAGGAACTTATGAAATTTCAAAAATTCACATCCGATGCCGATACACGTCAAAACTCGTCCGAATGACCTCAAATTTTAGACACAGGTCATAAATGACACTACGGACCTGCTGTCACTTCCAGAATTCTATTCCGAGCTCGATATCAAAATTTTAGCTATCAGCCGAGATCGCCGAAATTCTAACTTTCGCCAATTCAAGCCTAAATCTACCACAAACCTGAAAAACACATTTCGAACATGATCCTAACCTCGAAATCACCCAACGAAGATAACGGACTCAACAAAATTCTATTTGGGATCCGTCTTCACACAGTTCTAACAACTGCCCGATTTCTGAAGCTAAAATTCACATTTATGGACTATGTGTCAAAAATCCATCCAAATTAAACCACTCAACGTTCCGACAAGTTCCAAAAGCAGAAATAGACATGTGAGAAATAATTATTAAGGGTTCGGGGTGCTAACTCTCAAAATGAACGACCGGGTCGTTACAAATTCCAACCTCTCCATTGCAAAATATTTTGCTTAAACAAATGTCATCATCTTGTGCTTCCCCAGGTCATGGTGAAACACTCTCAAAGTCACTTGTTGCTCAGTATCCTCCACCACTACATCAAAGAACAACCATATTTGCCTATTAATATTTTCATAAGCAGCCTCCATATTCAACCTTCTCCTATATCTATCAATGAGTCTCTTCTTTTGAAGAGGCTCCATCAAGGCAACCACACCAAAACTATGCTCCCTATTCATGTTGATCACCCTAGGAAAGGCTTGTTGTGTATTCACAGACCTTATGTTCCATATTAATGTTTTGATCATCATCATTTAGATATAGAAGCTGCCCTCCTATGTATTATTCTCGATGGTTGGGGTGGCTCTTTATTGTAATTCTTCTTTATTTTCTTACCTCCTTTAGCACTAGCTCTGGGTGATAAATCTCCATCCCTAGTCACTTGTTTGAAGTTTTCTGATAATCTCCTTCATCCTCCATTGGACTTTGTCTCATTAAGTCTTCATCAATTGGTGTCACATTGTGTGTAACTAAATCATGTAAATGTTGTAAAGGAATCTTCAATGGAACACAAATTTGCAGCGGCATAATTTGATCAGTGCCATACTCTATAGGCACTTCCTCTATTTCCCCAGATGCTCTTGAAACAATTGCCCGCTCATCAACCTTTTCCTTGTTATTCTCCATAGAAAAAACAACAGCCTGCATCATTTTGAATTGCTGCTCATAGACACTGCCTAGCCCAAGAATTATTGTAGTAGTCTTCTTAAAAAATATATGTTATATTGATATCACCACCATTTCCATTGTTGTGATTTGATCTGACCCCAATGTATCATCCCTAACCTTCACATTATCATGTCCATCAAGTTTGTTCTCCAATGCATACTCCGGAACACCATCTACAATCTCTCAAGTTGCACTAGGGAAAGGGTTTACTGTGGCTGTCTCATCAGGTGCACCTGGAGCCAGGCTTGACGTCACCAGCTTAACGCTTGGGTGACCTGGCTTTAGGCCCGGCGTCGCCAGCCATCGCCTGGTGAGCCTGGAGTCGCCAGCCTATCGAGAGGTTGAGTGTTGTCCTTCTTCGCCTTGCCTCTTATTGTCTTTGTATTTCCTAGCTGATCATCCTCCACCTCTATTGCATCACTCTATAAAATGTTTGTTGATTTTACCTCATAGAGGTCCTCAAGCTACCCAAAATCTGCAAATATTTGAGATGGAATATCTTGGCATGATTGGTTTTTAGTCACACTGGATTGCCTTAGCTCCTCTTTGCTAGTTCAAAACCTTCTATTAACCCACTCGATTGTGGATTCCTTATTAGCCCTTTCATCAGTACTTTGATCACTATGAATAATAGAATTAGCCTTAGCTATGTTCCCATTATGCTGATCTTCCAACACTTTCCCAACTGCTTCCTTCTTCACACACTTAAGTTCATGTTGATTACATTTTCCAGCTGGTTTAGTATTAGAATCTTTCCCTACCCTAACCCCATATGCCTTAGGATTAGGGCTTAACATTCTGGTATTGCCTTCCTTTTTATTCTCTTGGCCCTTCTTGGATTGATTTTCCCCATGTTCCTTCTTCTTACCATTGCTATGATCCTCACCTTTGCCTTCAGTAATTTGTAGGGTAGGTTGATGAACTTCCTCAACCTCTAGTGCATTAAACTGGTTCTTGGTAGCTACATCCTCAAGTTATGCCTTCCATTTACCCTTGTCAGCTTCCTTTCCTTGTTTGTTATCAACAATGTGACCCCTATTATCCCGTTGGTATTTGTTCTTCCTTCCTTGTATCCATTCCTGCTTGGCATGATTAGTAGTTGGCTTACCAACCACCTCTCCACTTGCTAGCACCTTTTATGAATTTGCAGATGTACCAATTGATTCGGTACACACCACAAATGTCTTATCCTTGCCTTGATACTCAACATCTTCGTCAAATCTCTTGTGTAATTCAGGATGAATTACCCAGCATTCTGCCTCACTATGCCCTTGTTTTTTGCATGGCTTTCAATATTTTGGCATATAATCATACTTAATCCTAATCCATTTAAACTCTTCTAGCCCAGATTCATCAACTTCTTCCACAATCTTAATACGGTGAGGGAACTTACCTAACAAGTTAACTTCTACCTTCACCTTAGCACAACTAGGTCTAGTCCTATTTTGAGTTGCTAGGTCTACATGTAGTGGATTACCAATTGCACGAGCTAATGAAAATACACATTCCTTACCAAAGAAATTAGGACGCAGTTCTGGAAAGCTTATCCAGGCTATGACAACGAGATTCTCTTCATCAGGTGTCCACCATGGATTTTCCATTTGTACAACGCATTCTCCACTTGTCTGACAGAGCTTTTAAATAAAAAGATGGATTTGAAAGAAGATGAACATAGACGTCCAATAATGACAGCCTAATTAACACATGACTATCTTCAATTAAACCAACTGAACAACGGCCTTTTAATCTCACATTGAATTAGAATTACTTTTTGTAATTCACTAATAACAAGCTTCCCAAATGAAAATTTCCCAAGAACAGCAAGTTGAAGCCCTTGTTGTACGATAGATTTCTTTACTTCTTGTTTCTTCCACTTCACAACTAGTTCTCAATGATGGAACTCAACTGGTTTCAATGGTAATGTAGCTAGGGTTTGCATGGGGGCATTTATGGCAGTAGGTTTTAAGATTTTTGCATATATATAGATATGTAAGTTTTTTAATCTTTAAATATATATTTATTTTATTTACAAATATTTTTCAAATTTTTTAATTATTTAAATTTATTAGTCATAAATATTATCTCATTATCGCTAACTTATTTTGTTATTTAATAATTTCAAGTTTTTATTTTATCTATTAGAATTGAGTTATGTGAACTTATCCACATTATGACCTTTCTTATCATAAAAGAAAAAAAGAAAAAACTTTCTCTTTGTAAATTCAAATAAGTTTTATCATTATTTTTTCTTTATTTGAACATTATTTTTGCTATTATGTTATTTCATATTTAATATTATTTACTGTGACATGTCGCTTTTCATTTGCTTGTTTGAATTTAATATCCATTTCTATCACACCCATTCTAATATTATACAATATAAATTTAACGGTATTTCAATAGTAACTTACAAGCTGGTATGGAATAAATACATTATCTGTTCGAAAAGTATATAAGCAGATTTATATATTCTAAGAAAACCATGAACAAGAGGCAGCTACAACTGGAACGCAGGTACATCATCAATTCCAACTCTCGTCGATCACAACAACATCAAGAGTCAATATTTGCATGCAAGGTGCATAAGGGTAGTATGAGTACAATCGACTCCATGTAATCAATAATCAACAAACCTCACCTTAGGTTGAAAGTACTGATGAGTATGAACAAAGGTCGGGTCCAACACCAATCGCCAACAACAGTTCTGTTACATCCCGCATTTTCGTATGTTAAACTTTCATCGCAAATTAATCGACGTAAGTTCGGGGATGAGATTAATTTGAGATTTTAAGCATTTTGCTATTTCAAACAAGTGATAAGTAAATTCGTGAAGGTGAGGGGGGAAGCAAGTAAAAGAAAATGAATTTTCATCCAAATTTAGCATGTTGGGATAAAATACAGCCCGAGCAAAAATACTCGATATTCATGGACTAGTGACATACGAGGTACGGCATGGCCATGATAATAAGGTATATAAGGTATGTGAAAAGTGACTTAGTATTTTAAGTAAGTGGAAATAA
The DNA here is from genome assembly GCA_005239495.1 of Nicotiana undulata. Taxonomy (NCBI): domain Eukaryota; kingdom Viridiplantae; phylum Streptophyta; class Magnoliopsida; order Solanales; family Solanaceae; genus Nicotiana; species Nicotiana undulata. Next base: position 16,512 of record ML258116.1, on the reverse strand, counting down.
TTCTCATTTATGTGGGTTATTGGTTAGTTACCGGATAACAAAACATTACCCAATTAACTAATAAGTAGATAAAAATTAACAAAATTACACTCCAAAAACGTGGCACAAATGCCACAAGGGTAAGAATGACTCTTACTCATTATGCCATGTGGCTACCTATAAAGACCCGTAGAATCCTTAACAAAAAACGATGCCCAGTTAGATCCCCATGTTGAAATTGCCGTAGAAATTCTTAGGTTCGGACCTTTTAGTAGTTAAAAGTACCCCCGGGCTTAGAGTAAGAAAATTCATGGAGGGATGCGGATCTGCGGTCCACTATGTGGTCGCATATCAGGTATGCGGACCGTATAATGGTCGCATAGCTGGACAATTTACTGTCCATTTTAAGGGCAACTATGTGGACCAAAATGACATCGTATTTCGTGTATGCGGGCCGCATAGTTCGTCGCATATTTGCACTCAAGTTTTGTGGAGGGAGTTATGTGGTGCACTATGAGACCGTAGAACAGGTCTGCAGACCGTATAGTTGCCGCATACCTGGGCAGTTTCCTTTTTCTTTTTCGCCCAGTTGAGACTAGTTATGCGGCAGATTTGCGGACCGCATAATCGAAATGCCATCGCATTTCGGACAGCAAACCTGCGTCGGGGCACCCATTTTCTCATTTTTAAAACTCGACCCCCAAACTTATATAACACCCATCCCCCATCGTTTTAGCCATTTATTGATAATTTAGAGTGAGAAGAGAGTGGGTTGTAGAGAGAGAAGGTCCCAACTCCCTCCAATTGATCCTCCATCACCACTCAAGCTTGTAACTAATCAAGAAGGACACAAATTTCTTCCCTCTAAGAGGTAAGCTTCTACCTCACCAACCTTAATTTCCAGATTTTAGTTAAGATGGACCATGGATAGGTTAGTTCATGGGAATGGGGATAGAAACCGTACTTGCATGTAATTAAGTAATCCTAAACTAGTAAAGGGAAATAGGTTAGAGTAATCTTTAACTAAAAAGGGGACCATGCAATCTTAATAAGCACCTAATGTTTGATACAATTCTCAAGTAAGCTCAAGCCATGATCATTATTCCTAATTATGGGTTCAATTGTGATTAGATTGAAGGTGCTAAAAGGGTCCGGTGAATTGTGGTAGAAATTATGCAAAAACCCCAAATTGAGGTATGTATGGCTAACTCTAACCTTCATGGAATAAAATCGTTGATGCCAAAATGTACGGTATGAATTCCCTTGTTTGATTCTCTAAAGAGTAAATGGGTGATGTGTGTTAAGTTGAGAAACTCTTGCTTTCATGTCATTCTATGTTACTACCACGTCATTATGCCATTTGATTGTATGAATTGTGATCAACATGCTCCTTCTTTCACTATGTGTACGACCCCTCTTATGTGATGGTTTTGGTCGAAGTGAAGGATGAATATATGATATGGTTGGAGAAATGAAGGTAACCTAAAAGGTTAAATAGACCCAAGTGCCGAGAAGGATGAGAAGAGATGTGAACTAAAGGATTAAAATGATATGAGATGTGAATTAAAAGATTTAAAAATGATAGGGTTATGTCCTAGAGTGAGATGGCTTAGCCGATCGGGCGGAGATCGGACTCCATGATGTACATATGGCGGTAATTATGAAAGTATTATATTGATGATGTCTCATTGTTCCAAGTGGGATGGATTAGCCGATTGGGCAGAGATCGGACTCCGTGTGATAACGACACGGTGGTAATAAGGAAAGTATGATAATGATGATGTCCCATTGGTTCAAATGAGATAGCTTAGCCGTTCGAGCGGAGATCAGACTCCGTGTAACAATGACACAGTGGTATATTGATGTATCACTTAGGATGGCTTAGCCGGTCGGGCAGAGACCGGACTCCATGTGACAACGACACGGTGGTATAGTAAAAAAAATAATAGCACTTGGCTTTAAAAGAGTATTAACCAAAAGATGGCAAAACGGGATAAGAAAATATGATGACTCTTATTTGTTCTTTTCCCCTACTTCTGTGAACTGTTATATGAAATATGTATTTATATCATTACATGTGTGATGTTTATTCTATCTAGAGTAGTGTTTGTTCATACATACTAAAACTATTTAATGGTACTAACTTCCCTTTTGCCGGGGGCGCTACATTTTCTTATGGATGTAGGTGGTTCTGTAGCTGGTAGCGCCGATCGTCGATGGTGGTGCCCTATCCTCCTCCTTTCAACAGTTCTAGTGAGCTCCATCTCCTCCCGGGGCCGTGTGTAGATATATGTTGCTCTATTTCAAGTTATAGTCGGGGCCTTTTCGCCGGCAGAACTATGTTCATCTTCTTTACTTTAGAGGCTCCGTAGACACTTATGTGGGTCATGTATGTTTTGGGTAGCTGTTGGTTTAACTGGTAATTATGATCCCATCTCTTAAATATTGTGATTAGTATGTATGTTTTGGGAGACCTAAATTATGGTATTGGTTTATGTCAAAGCATGGGTTAATATTATGAATATATGCGTTTGATTATCTCCTACTAACTTAATAACCAATGTTATGTTATAAACCCAGGGAGTACATGAGTCGGGTAGGAAAGGCTAAGCAGGCTTGCTTGACTGGGTTCACTCGGTTAAGCATCGGTCGCGTCCCCCAGGGTTGGGGCGTGACAAACTTGATATTAGAGCCTAAGGTTTTAAAGTGTCCTAGGATGTCTCGGAGCCGTGTATAGTAAAGCCCTTCTTATCGGTGTGTTGTCGACCACATCTATAATTAGGGGGATGCTTGGAAATTTAGGAATACTACCCTTCATTGTTATTCTGTATCGTGCGATAGAGTGAAAAGTGAGGTTGTCTCTCTCTCTAACTCGTGCATTGTTTTAACTTTCCGTAAATGGCACCCAGGAAGAAAGCACGACCCGGCCAAGAGGCCAATGCCACCCCAGGAGGGCCATTGATCCCCAATTGAATGATGCGGGTGAGAATAATTCCTCGACTATGAATCAACCCGACTCCTCCATTCCAGGTCGGGCTATTCCAATTCCTGCTCTAGCGGAGAGTGCCACAATCCCTCCCGCTGATATTTCTGATCCTCCTCCAGCCCCATCTTCCTGTCCCGGTATTTCTGATGGAGACCTTAGGGGAGCTATTCAGATGCTGACGCAGTTGGTTGCCTCTCAGGCCTAGCGGTCGAATGTTTCCCCCACATCCTCTAGCAGGCAAGGGGATTCTTCTGGTTCTAGGGTTAACAAGTTCCTTCAGTTAGCCCCTTCAGAGTTCACAGGTACCGAACCCGAGGCGGACCCTCAGGATTTTATTGATGAGATGCACAAGACCCTCCGAGTTATGCGTGCTACTGAAACGGAGGGAGTAGAGCTGGCCTCCTATCGTCTAAAAGGGGTGGCATATTCTTGGTTTGAGATGTGGGAGGATTCCCGTGAGGAGGGGAGCCCTCCGGTGAGGTGGAGTGAGTTCTCCGATGCCTTCGTAGATCATTTCTTGCCCGCCGAGATTAAGGAAGCTCATGCTCCAGAGTTTGAGGTCGTCAAACAAGGTAATAGAAGTGTGTGGGAGTATCATATGGAGTTTGTGCGCCTGTCCAAGTATGTTGTTCATATGATGCCAACTATGGAGGCTAGAGTTCGTCGGTTCGTACAAGGCCTTGGTCCCCTAGTTATCAATGAAGCTTCCATAACTGCTCTACATTCTGACATGAATTATGGGAAGATTGTGGTATTCACCCAGGCTATAGAGGCTCAAAAGTTAAAGCTAAGGATGGATCGAGAAGGTGGTAGTAGGTCCCGATCGACGTGCAACATTGGGAGTTAATTCAGAGGTGGGAGATCAGTTCCTTGGGATGGGTCATTAGGGCCAGCCCAGTCTTATGTTCAGTCCTTAGCTAGTGCCCCACCAATAGGAAATCATCCTCATCAGCAGGGAGGTCGCTTTTGGGCCAGTTCAGGTACCAGGAGGTTCCATCAACCGGGTCGATCAAAAGGGAGATTCCATCAGCAGGAGAGGGCCCCATGCCCTAAGTGTGAGAGGTTTCATTCTGGGCCCTGTTACTTGGACCGATCGGTATATTATGGGTGCGGTATGAGAGGCCATATTTAGAGAGACAGTTGTACCTCCACTCAGGGAGCATGTAGGGTCACCGCCCAGCCATCCAGTTCTTGAGCTGCTACATCTTCAACACACCCTCAAGCCTGAGGCCCTCTAGCACCAGTAGGCGCGGTGCAGCTAGGGGTGGTGCACGGGGTCGAGGAGGACCCAACCAGTTCTATGCCCTGAGTGGTCGTTAGAGTGCAGAGGCTTCTCCAGATGTTATCACATGTATTTTGACTCTTCAATCTCATGACGTGTGTGATCTTATTGATCCCGGGTCTTCTTTATCATATGTCACTCCTTTTATTGCTTCAAGCTTTGGGATAGAACCAGAACAACTTCATGAGTCATTCTTAGTATCGACTCCGTTGGTGAATCTATTACGGCCGCGCGGGTCTATAGGAATTGTGTTGTCACGGTGTGTGGTCGGGATACCACAACCGATCTTGTTGAGCCAGGGATAATCGATTCTGATGTAATAATGGGAATGGATTTGCTCTATTCATGCTTTGCCAAACTCGACTGCCGAACTAGAATTATGAGTCTTGCGTTTCCTAATGAGCCAGCTATTAAGTGGGAGGGGAATAATGTTATGCCAAGAGGTAGGTTTATTTCCTACCTTAAGGCCTCAAAGATGATCAGGAAGGGGTGCATGTACCATTTGGTCCGGGTTGCAGATACCAGCTCTGAGGTGCCTACTCCCGAGTCCGTGCCTATTGTGAATGAGTTCCTTGATGTTTTTCCGGACGAGCTCCCTGGGATCCCTCCAGACAGGGATATTGATTTTGGGATTGATGTATTTCCAGGCACGCAACCGATATCTATTCCACCCTACAGGATGGCACCAGCGGAATTGAAGGAGTTAAAGGAGCAACTAAAGGATCTTCTATAGAAGGGTTTCATTCGGCCAAGTGTGTCGCCTTGGGGCGCACCAGTTCTTTTTGTCCGAAAGAAAGATGGATCGCTGCGAATGTGTATTGATTACCGACAGCTCAACAAAGTCACAATCAAAAACAAATACCCATTGCCTCGGATAGATGATTTATTCGATCAATTGCAAGGTGGTAGGTTATTTTCAAAAAATTGATTTGCGCTCCGGATATCATCAACTAAAGATAAGGGAGCAGGATATTCCTAAGACCGCCTTCAGGATTCGATATGGGCACTTTTGAATTCTTGGTAATGTCTTTTGGGCTAACCAACGCCCCAGCAACTTTCATGGACCTTATGAATCAGGTCTTCAAGCCATTTCTTGACTCATTTGTTATAGTCTTCATCGATGATATCCTTGTATACTTGCGAAGTCAGGGAGATCATGCTAATCACCTCAGGGCAGTTCTGCAGACTTTTCCTCAGCACCCATTATATGAAAAATTCTCGAAATGAGAATTTTGGCTCGAATCAGTTAGCTTTTTGGGCCATGTTGTCTCCAGGGAAGGGATTCAATTTGATCCCCATAAGATCGCAGCAGTAAAGGGTTGGCCTAGACCAACGACCCCGACAGAGATATGTAGTTTCTTGGGTTTAGTTTATATTACCGGAGGTTCGTGGAAGGATTCTCTACTCTCGCCTCCCCATTGATAAACTGACGCAGAAAGCGGTCAAGTTCTAGTTATCCGATGTTTGCGAAAGGAGTTTCCATGAATTGAAATCAAGATTGACTTCAGCGCCGGTGTTGACCTTGCCAGAGGGTACCAAGGGGTTTGTGGTGTATTTTGATGCTTCAAGGGTTGGTCTGGGGTGTGTGTTAATGCAATGTGGTAAGGTTATAGCATATGCTTCAAGGCAGCTTAAGAATCACGAAACAAATTATCCGACGCATGATTTGGATCTTGCAGCAGTTGTTTTGCATTGAACATCTGGTGGCACTATCTGTATGGAGTCCATGTGGACGTGTTAACAAACCACAAGAGTCTCCAATATCTATTCAAACAGAAGGAGTTAAAATTGAGGCAAAAAAGATGGCTGGAGTTGCTCAAAGATTATGATATGAATATCTTATACCATCTAGGGAAAGCTAATGTGGTGGCAGGCGTTCTTAGTCGGAAATCCATGGGTAGCTTGGCTCACTTGGAAGCAGGTCACAGGCCTTTGGCTCAAGAAGTTCACCAGTTGGCCAGTCTAGGAGTTTGTCTTATGACCTCCAACGAAGGGAATGTTTTAGTACATAACAGGGCAGAATCCTCACTTGTGGCAGAAGTCAAGGAAAAGCAATACATCAGCGTTAGCGCGGCTAAAAGAGGCAATTCGTAATCCCAGAACCACATCTTTTTTCTCTTAGCAAGGATGATGGTGTTTTGCGGTGCCAAGGACGGTTATGTGTCCCGGAGGTGGATGACCTTCGGGAGAGGATAATGGCAGAGGCTCATAATTCTAAATATTCTGTACACCCAGGTTCTACGAAAATGTACCACAACCTCAAGGAAGTTTATTGGTGGAATAACATGAAGAGGGGTGTGGCGGACTTTGTGGCTGAGTGTCCGAACTGTCAGCAAGTGAAGGTCGAACATCAAAGGCCCGGTGGGTTGGCGCAGCTTATAGAAATACCGATGTGGAAGTGGGAGATGATCAATATGGATTTTGTGGTAGGTTTACCCCGCACTCCGTGCAAGTTTGACTCAATTTGGGTAATAGTGGATCGGCTCATGAAGTCAGCACATTTCTCGCCGGTCAAGTCCATCGACACTGCAGAACAATATGCTGAGTTGTATATCAAGGAAATAGTCAGGCTCCATGGCACTCCAGTTTCCATTATCTCGGATCGAGGGGCCCAATTCACAACTAACTTTTGGAAGAAATTTCAGCAAGGTTTGGGAACGCAGGTAAATCTCAGCATAATTTTCCACCCGCACACTGACGGACAAGCAGAGCGGACTATCCAGCCGCTTGAGGACATGTTACGAGATTGTGTTCTTGATTTTAAAGGTAGCTGGGATGATCATTTTCCACTTATATAATTTTCTTACAACAATAGTTTCCATGCTAGTATTCAGATGTCACCATTTGAGGCTTTGTACGGTAGGAGGTGTAGGTCACCGATTGGGTGGTTCGAGGTTGGAGAGGCCGAACTGTTGGCACCGGATATCGTGCATCAAGCTATGGAGAATGTTAGAATCATAAAGGAGTGGTTAAAAACTGCTCAGAGCCATCATAAATCTTATTCGGACGTTCGTCGAAGGGATTTGGAGTTCCAAAAAGATGATTGGGTGTTCTTGAAGGTATCTCCCATGAAAGGGATCATGCGGTTTGGAAAGAAAGGGAAATTAAGTCCAAGATATGTCGGGCACTATAGAATCACTCAAAGGGTAGGACAGGTGGCATATAGGCTGGAGTTGCCCCCTGAAATGTCATTGGTGAACCCGGTGTTTCATGTGTCCATGTTAAAGAAAGTGATTGGAAACCCATCTGCCATCGTGCCAGTTGAGACCATTGGGGTAGATGAAGAATTGTCATATGAGGAGGTTCTAGTTGCCATCCTCGATAGGCAGGTCCGTAAGTTGAGAAACAAGGAAATTGCATCGGTTAAGGTATTATGGCAGAATCAGCAAGTCGAAGAAGCTACTAGGGAAGCGGAGAATGAAATGAAAAAGAAGTACCCTCATTTGTTTGAATAAGTCAGGTAATAGTTTATGAAGTCGTCATCTCTAAATAATTGCATTTCTTGTCATATTGTGTAAAGCCACCCACTTCCCTAATCATTTGTTCTCTTATAACTCCTTAATTTGTGTTGTATTTATGTGTTATTGTGTTGACTGATTATGTGAAGTTCGTGGAAATGTGTTTCGGGGGCTCTCTTACAGGTGGATAGGCCTACTTACAAGGGAAACTCTGGCAAATCTTTTAGAAAAATTAGGAGTTAGTTAAATTTTGGGGCTGGCATATAGTATTTTCAAACCCAAGTAATTCCCCGATTCTCATTCGAGGACGAATGATCTTAAGAGGGGGAGGATGTAAAGAACCATAGAATCCTTAACAAAAAATGATGCCCAGTTGGATCCTCATGTTGAAATTGCCATAGAAATTCTTAGGTTCGGACCTCTTAGGAGTGAAAAGTACCCCCGAACTTAGAGGAAGAAAATTCATGGAGGGATGTGGATCTGCGGTCCACTATGCGGTCGCATATCACGTATGCGGTCCGCATAATGGCCACATAGCTGGATAGTTTGCTGTCCATATTTTAGGGAAACTATGCGGCCCAAAATGCGATCGTATTTCGTGTATGCGAGATGCATAGTTCGACGCATATTTCCACTCTTGTTTTGCGGAGGGAGTTATGCGACCGCATAACAGGTATGCGGACCGCATAGTTACCGCATACCTGGGTAGTTTCCTTTTTCCTTTTCACCCAGTTAAGACCAGTTGTGCAGAAGGTTTGCGGACCGCATAACCGAAATGCGATCACATTTTGGACCGCAAACCTGCGTCGTGGCACCCATTTTCTCATTTTTAAAACCCGACCCCCAGAATTATATAACATCCATCCCCAATCTTTTTAGCCATTTTCTTATAATTTAAAGTGAGAAGAGAGTGGGTTCTAGAGAGAGAAGGTCCCAACTCCCTCCAATTGATCCTCCATCATCACTCAAGCTTGGAACTAATCAAAAAGGACACAAATTTCATACCTCTAAGAGGTAAGCTTCTACCAAACCAACCTTAATTTCCAAATTTTAGTTTAAATGGACCATGGATAGGTTAGTTTATGGGAACGGGGATAGAAACCGTACTTGTATGTAATCAAGTAATCCTAAAATAGTAAAGGGAAATAGCTTAGAGTAATCTTTCACTAAAAAGGGGACCATGCAATCTTAATAAGCACCTATTTTTTGATACAACGCTCAAGTAAGCTCAAGCCATGATCATTATTCCTAATTATGGGTTCAATTGTGCTACATTGTGAATTAGATTGAAGGTGCTAAAAGGGTCCGGTGAATTGTGGTAGAAATTAAGGAAAAACCCCAAATTGAGGTATGTATGGCAATCTCTAACCTTCATGGAATAAAATCGTTGATGCCAAAATGTACGGTATGAATTCCCTTGCTTGATTCTCTAAAGAATAAATGGGTGATGTGTGTTAAGTTTAGGAACTCTTGCTTTCATGTCATTCTATGTTACTACCACGTCATTATGCTATTTGAATGTATGTATTGTGATCACTATGCTCCTTCTTTTACTATGTGCACAACCCCTCTTATGTGATGGTTTTGGTCGAAGTGAAGGATGAATATATGATATGGTTGGAGAAATGAATGTAACCTAAAAGGTTAAATAGGCCCAAGTGCGGAGAACTGTAAACTAAAGGATGAGAAGAGATGTGAACAAAAGGATTAAAATGATATGATATGTGAACTAAAAGATTTAAAATTATAGGGTTATGTCCTAGAGTGAGATGTCTTAGCCGATCGGGCAGAGATCGGACTTCATGTTGTACACATGGTGGTAATTATGAAAGTATGATATTGATGATGTCTCATTGTTGCAAGTGGGATGGCTTAGCCGATCGGGCAGAGATCGCACTCCGTGTGATAACGACACGGTGGTAATAAGGAAAGTATGATAATGATGATGTCCCACTGGTTCAAATGAGATGTCTTAGCCGATCGGGTGGAGATCTGACTCCGTGTAACAACGACACGGTGGTATATTGATGTCTCACTTAGGATGGCTTAGCCGGTCGGGATGAGACCGGACTCCGTGTGACAACGACACAGTGGTATAGTAAAAAAAATAATAGCACTTGGCTTTAAAAGACTATTAACCAAAAGATGGCAAAACGGATAAGAAAACATGGTGACTCTTATTTGTGCTTTTCCCCTACTTCTATGAGCTGTTATATGAAATCTCTATTTGTATCATTACATGTGCGACGTTTATTCTATCTAGAGTAGAGTTTGTTCATACATACTAGTACTATTCAATGGTACTAACGTCCCTTTTGCTGGGGGCGCTACATCTTCTTATGGATGTAGGTGGCTCTGTAGCTGGTAGCGCCGATCGTCGATAGTGGTGCCCTCTCCTCCTCATTTCAGCAGTTCTAGTGAGCTCCATCTCCTCCCGGGACCGTGTGTAGATATACGTTTCTCTCTTTTTTATATATTGCTCTATTTCAAGGTATAGTCGGGGCCTTGTCGTCGACAGAACTATGTTCATGTTCTTTACTTTTGAGGCTCCGTAGACACTTATGTGGGTCGTGTATGTTTTGGGTAGTCGTTGGTTTAACTTGTAACTGTGATCCCATCTCTTAAATGTTGTGATTAGTATGTATGTATTGGGAGACCTAAATGGTGGTATTGGTTTATGAGAAAGCATGGGTTAGTACTATGAATGTATGCGTTTGATTATCTCCTGCTAACTTAATAACCAATGTTATGTTATAAACCCGGGGAGTACATGAGTCGGGTAGGAAAGGCTAAGAAGGCTTGCTTGAATGTGTTCACTCGGTTAAGCGCCAGTCGCGTTCCCCAAAATAAGACTTGTAAAGAGTCTTATCTCATTTTTTTCCATTTTGGACAAAAGGCTCAGAACGTTGATTAGTCATTATTCATATATCATTCGTTCTTAGTTTAAGAATTTCAAGAAGCCTATTTTCGTTCTATTTGTTCAAAGAAGCTGAAGCTGAAGTTCATTCAAGAATTTCAAAATAACAGAAGCTAAATCGTTCATGAATTTCAAAAAACATTAGAAGCTTAATGTCACGACCCAAACCGATGGGCCGCGATGGGCACCCGGTACCTTACTCAACCGAGCACCAACGTAACGTATCTTTCTTATTACATCATCATATACACGTGACATACGAGCCTAATAGACCAACATACTCATTTATAAACTCAAAACATAGGCCGACAAGGCCGTACAATCTTTCACGTACACGACATATGTCTACAAGCCTCTAAGAGTACATAAATGTCATAAAGGTCGGGACAGAGTCCCGCCATACCAAACATTACACGTCTAAATCATACTAACCAAACAAGCAACTCCGAAGCAAATGGAGTGCACCAACATCTTTCGCTGAGCTGATAGCCTACTTGGAGGGCTCTCAACCTGTCTATCGGGACCTGCGGGCATGAAACGCAGCGTCCCCAGGCAAAAGGGACGTCAGTACGAATAATGTACCGAGTATGTAAGACACATAAATAAATACATAAGAGAAATGGATGACATATAGAGTACATGACTCAACCTGTATGTCTGGATAATTCTATAAATAATAAATCACTTTTAGCATCATGCATATGCGTATGAATGTCATGTCGTGCATAGGTATATGTTTCATAACATCAGCCTCTGAGGGCATCCCATCATATCATATCGGCCACTGTGGGCAAAATCATCGTCATATACCATCTGATCAGGTGGTGGTGCGTATATAACGCCATAACCATTCCCATATTCCATATACATATATATACTTACATATATACGCGTATATAAGGCCATCTGGTCATGGGTCAATGCACATGAATGCAATGCATGAAAAGTGTGTTAATAAAATCTTTCGGATCTTCATAAGGCCATTTTGACTTTGAGTAATATCATAAAGTAAACTCTTTTCAACTTTCATATTTTTCTGACACCCATGAACAGATGATAAAGTATTATGACACATGGAAATTCAAGAACATAGATATCTCTAATACTTCTATGAATAGAGTCATTTATGGAATTTGTGCATTTCACGTTTCGTTCGTATCGCATGGATCATGCCAAAAGAAAGAAGGGATAGCCTTAACATACCTGGAGTAGGAAAAAATCCGTATAATATTCTTTGTAGGAGCTCAAATCGTCACTGTTTCTAACGTTTTTAATTGTAGAAAGCTTTGAAGTAGCTAACGTTCTCTGGATTGTAAAATAATACTGCCTTTTGAATTGTGGGAGGTCCTAAGGTTACTGATTTTTGAAAGCTTTTGAAATAGCTAAAGAAAGCTAATGGTTTCAAAATGTGATAAACAAGGTAACATTTTTGGATTTTGCAAATCTGTAAAGCTTTGAATTGTTAAGCTTTGCTAAAGCTTGGTAACATTTTCTTTTGTTTACTAATGTTCTAATGATAGAATTTTTGTATTATAAGAGATGAAGTCTCTTTCTTGCTATTTAATAGCCACCTATCAAAGAGATGACTTAGTCATTTCTTTACAATGTGGCTAGCTGCCACATTTTGAGAGGTGGAATTTAATAAACTTTATCCACTTATTAGTTAATTAGGTAATGTCTCGTTACCCGGTAATTAACCAATTACCCGCATAATTAAAATTATCTCAAGGTACTTAAAATTTTACTTATTTTTAATAAACTTTATATAGATTACTATCATGGTCATGTGGTACTGTGTATGGTACTAGTCTATAAATATCAGGTATTAACGCTCGACCCGTATTTTATCCTCACATGCCAAACATGGATGAAAATTCATTTTCTTAGATTTATTCCCCTTTCACCTTTACGAATTTATTCATCCCTTGTGAAATAGCATAATCCCTATAATCTCCAAAAATTCTTTTCCTCGGACTGATGTCAATTACCTTACAACAAATTCAACGTACAATACTGCAGGGTGCAACACTGTCGTAACTTTAATGCTGTTGGACGTAACATCATCATAATATGTTACTGCAGAGGGTAACATCATCGTAATATAATACTACGGGGTGTAACATTATTCCCCCCTTTGGAACATTCGTTCTTGAATGTTGACTGATGCACTTATTATTTCCATAACTTATATCTTCCGAATACTTTAGAACTTCCCTTTCCATCTAGGAGAATGTTTATGTTAATAAGTTCAAAAGTCCAGGGCGTTCCCCCCCTTAGTCCTCCTTCTCACACCATAACTTGTAGTCGGAATCCTTTTAATCTTGTAACTGTTGCTACCTTTCTTCATGCAGCCTGTACGATTTTGACCTTATAAGGGTGCCCAATCTCTAGGTTTCATATGCAGAGCGTGATAAGATGTCCCTTTGGGCATCTATGAGTATACTGAAGTTCTTCTCTCGGTACTTTGTTGAATTCACGAATATTGCTATACCTTATCGCATAGGTCCGTTTAGCCATTCGTATGAATTTACTGCCACAACTCTTACTTTAATTTATTGTTACTGAGGTCTGCTACTAAATCCCAGCTTACTCTCGTTACTTATTGGATATGTATAAATTCAAGTCATTTAATGCTTCCTCATTACTGCTTATCTTTAGAATGACGGCCAAATCTCATCTCATACTTTGTGACTTTTGTCCATCCATTCTTGATTCACCTAAATATCGATCTGTTATACCACTGATAACTTGAAACTTCTTAACGTAATACTTTTCCCCTAGGGCTTACGTTACCTCAAGGAATATCCGAAGTGATTCCCATAATCTTATTTCATAGTGTCTCAACGTGATTCACCTTATAGGGGTATTCTAAATTCGCGCCGCCAGCGAAATCTTTTCTTCTTCTCTTTTTTTTTTCTTCAATTCATTATTCAAACGAAGGCCCAAACATCCACTTTTGTCACTTTTTCACTTGCCTTTCCTCATCCTTACATATATTTTCTTAAAACTTTGTCAACCTACCATTAGCTTGCGACCTATACATATCCATTTATAACTTTTCTTCAACTTGCTTGCACCATAGATTTCCTTATGTTATTCTGGAATGTCAAGCAAGACATCACGTTATCTCTAACTTTTCTCTATTCTCTTAACTAGATCTCTCAGTACTTAGAAACCATTGGCTGGAAAACATGTCGCCGACGATGCCGCTATCATTCCCGGTTATTGGATCCCCATGCTTATAGCCTTCTATTCGAAGTATGGACCATTCATAATATTTTGCCTTTGAGTATCTCATACGTTATTCGCCTTTACCTTACTTACCTTAAAATCTCACATCGTATCTTCTCTCTCTTTTATGACCTCCCTTCCACCTAGGTGTAATTCACGTCCATAACTTGAAGCTCTTATTAATATATTCACACCTCTGATATATACAAAATTGATGGAAGCTTCGTACTGACTTCTTATGAGGCTGGTACTTCTTCTAACTGGCTTTCTTGTAGAGCCATTATAGATTATGGTTGTTGTGTTATTTCTCTTGAACATCTTATATTAAGAGTGATTCTGTCATGTTCTCAAGCACAACTTCTAAAAATTTTCTAGGTCCAATAATCAGACTCCTGATTTAATTGGGTGATGTATTTCTTTAGCTTCCTCTTCCTTCCGATGCGCCTTTATGTAGGCTTAAGCTATCTTCCGATCTATGGCTCATGGTATCAGTTATTACCTTGGCCTTTCATGGGTGTTATGGAATATCCATGATACAATCTTCTAACAATTCAATCCTTTGTCTAAGCCCTGGGCTTAATTCTTTCTTTAAACTTATACCGGAGTCTTCTATGGCCGTATGATTTTCAATAAATATGTTGCCTGGATAATGCTCCAAAATCTTGAGTGTATCCCTAACGTACTAACTCTGGATCATTGATCAAATAATTCTTTCGTTCCATCTTAGCTTTCTTTCAACGTAAGCTTTTACTTTTCCTGATCTTTTTACCCCCCTTGTTGCGTCCATACTTAGTTTATCTTAGTGCCCATATATATTGAAATTCCGTACAACTCATCTGATCCTGAATATCACCTCTGATTTTACTCCCTGTTCATTAGCCACTGTAGGTGTCACTTTCTTAGGGAGTGCATACAATGTTGTTTTGAGATTGTTGTCACACGACCATTTCCTCTTTAGGTCTTTATACTGAGGTTGAAGCCTTCTTCTTTATTTCCTCAGCTAGTCTTTCATCGTAGTACTTAGGGAAGACCCTCTGACTCTTGTAAAGATGCGAGCTTATTACATCGTATACTCGACATACCTTCTGATGTCCTTCCTTGCCTACACTTATCTGTAGTTACTTATCTCCACGCCCTTGTGCTCGTATGGTTGTTTCTGAACTGATATTTTGATTTCCTTCTTAGTGGCACTTTCTTTTATCCCCGTAACACTCATACGGTACCTTTAGCTACCCCGACTCTTGTTTGAATGTATCTCAAGTATTATAATGATATTCTTTGAGGCTGAATTCTCCATGTTGGGTTATACTATGTTTATCTTACACGATCCGATGACTCGTCTGTAACCTCCTCTTTAGCCATAATTGGGATCTTCCTGTCCAATTACTAACTACTCATTGGCCCATTCTCATATCAATATTCCTCGTAATATTTCTTGGTTTATTTCCTTTGTCTTAACTTATGTCTCGCACTGGCTCCTTATTTATTAATAACATCTCGGGCATGAACCTTTACTCCCTCTCCTTGACGTCGTGCTTGCACAATATTTCTTGAATCGTAGCGTATCTATAAGATTTGGATAAGTGCCATCTCATTCCTCTTTCATTTATCACATTCTTCTTTTACCATTCCATAGTCACTAGAACCACTTAATTCTGGCTTAATGACACATTACTCCATATTCCCCCCTTTAGGGATGTACTAAAAACTGAATCCACGAGGATCTACCTATATATATTTTACCTCTTCATCTGTGGCATCATTTCTCAACATCAATGATCCTTACTTGCCTTGCGGCAATTCTTCTGTACCAAGGATGACAAATTCCCTTACTCGCGAGGGTGACATTCAGCGTAATTGGCATATACAATCTCTTAAGCTTAACTTTTCTCACATTGCTTGCTTTAGGGAAGCGTTTTCCTGAATAACCATTCTCTGAGTTTCTCATGAATCTTCCTCTATGGTCCATTCTATTATTGTCGGAACGCAATATGAAGTTCTCATGATGCCGACCACCATCAAATCACTCAGTCCCTAATTCATGTTTAGTTTATCTTTTTCCACCAGTCCATGCTGACTTTTGTTACTCTAAGGATTAACTCTCCCCTCTGGTAGTCGTGTTGGAGTCACGAACTTATTTCTCGAAATGAGGATATAACCTTATGGTCTATACTATTTCATTGTCTTAAGGCACATCATCTTTCGTCTCTTTCTTTATTTGACTATAGGTTTTGTAACACTCTACCGTTTTCATCAATGTATCACACCTTACTTATAATGCTTCCTTCTCTCTCTTCTTATTACTCTGCTAATGTTTCTGCATATCCATTTTCTTGTGAAAACTTCAATACGACATTCTTTCACTTTTAGCTTTTCTTTGCTCCATCCAGTGGCTCTTCAAGTTTCTTAACGTTCTCGCTTTACTAGGGATNACAATTCATCCATCATATCTTCTTATACTACTTCTATTAACCCCCATAGGGCATATCTGGAATGGGTGCGACCAATTGTACATACCTCTGTTACTGTTGAAGGTAACTCAAAAGGCTTATATTCCTCTGCCTGAGTTATAAATACTGTTATTCTTCATTAACATGGCGCCTCGTACCCTTCTTCATATTGCTTCTTTTACTTGTTGATATTTGTATCTATCTTCTGA
>ML258115.1:49655-77199 GCA_005239495.1 Nicotiana undulata | reverse complement strand
CAAGCCCTAACCACCATTTTTCTATTGTTTTTACCCATGATTTCAACCTAAAATCGTTCTTAATGCACAATATAGTGAGTTCTGAGTCCAAGAAACTTACCTCCTTGAAGAAACAACGAAATCCCTCTTCAAATGCCCTCAAAACCTCCAACCCGTGTGTAAAAATGGTGAAAGAGGACAAATTTCGCGAAGGCTGCCTTTTTATAGTTCTGCCCAGGCATTTCCGCAACAGCGGTGCATCTCTCGCACTTGCGACTCCGCAAGCGCGACATTTTGACCGCACCTGCGGAACTCACTTAAAATCCCAGACTTCGCACCTGCGGCCTCTTTATCGCAACAGCGGTACTGCAGGGGCGACATATTGTCCGCACCTGCGGTCCTTCACTTAACACTCAAAGCCCGCGCCTGCGAACCCATTTCCCGCACCTGCGGCCTCGCATGTGAGATTTTCCTTCTGCCCTTGCGACTATTTCCTCCCTTGCGCCTTCACCCTCATGCCTGCGATGTCCGCACCTGCGGCCCAAGTATCGCAGGTGCGATCACACCAGCAGTAGCAGCTTCAGCTGCATTTCAAGTCCCAATTTCTCCGTTTAACGTCCGAAATCAAACCGGAGCCCCTCGGGACCCCTATCAAACTTACCAACATATCAAACATGGTTATTCAAACTTAGTCGAGCCATTAAAACACCAAAAACAACATCAAAACCATAAATTCTCATCCAATTCAAGCCTATGATTCCCAAAAACTTCCGAAACACGCATTTGATCAAAAACCCAACCAAACCATCTCCGAATGACCTGAAATTTTGCGGGAAAGTCCAAAATGACCTAACGAAGCTACAGAAACCCTCGGAATCCCATTCCGACCCTCATATCAAAATCTTGCCTATCAAAAGTTCGCCAAAATACTAACTTCGCCAATTCAAGCCTAATTCTACACCGGGCATCCTAAAAATATTCTGAACACACTCCTAAGTCCCAAATCACCTAACGAAGCTATCCGAACCATAAAATCCGCATTCCGAGGTCGTTTACCAATAAGTCAACTCCGGGTTGACTTTTCCAACTCTAAAGCTCTTGTTAGAGACTAAGTGTCTCAATCCACTCTATTTTCACTCCGAACCCGAACCAACCAACCCCAACACTCCATGAACAGTCTAACCGAGCTACTACAAGACAGAAATAAAGGAATAGATGTGTATATTGTGTAACGACGGACCGGGTCGTTACAGGGAATAAGGGAAGTCCTAGGTTATTTAGCCTATAGTATCATATCCGTACAATTACCGGTAATCACTCCTCAATTAGAGGGGCTACACGTTGCATTAGCGCACAGGTCATCATATCCTTTTACTACCCATTACCCTCCCCTTAGCGATTACATAAGCGAGTTTGATTAATGAACTCTAAGCGTGTTGTTATATGTCCCTTCCTTGTGGCCCCGGAGGAGTTTAGGACCTCTAGACTTAGGAAGTTCTAGACCCTCCTAAGGTGTTTCAAAAGGTAAAAAATCTAGGCGGCAACAAATAATACATAGGACTATCAAATAGGGAAGCAGTTAAGGGCTCAGGTTTACCTCCACATATATAGGCAAATAAGAAGCACGTCTCAAACACAGATTTTAGGTAATTTCAGAGATATCCTAGAACAATGTATCTAGGTGAGCATCAAAAATATAGAATATGCAGCATTGTTTTTAAAGCGAAGTGACAAAATCCTAATCAGTTTGCCTACTGATTTTAATACCTGTTAAACTTGAACAGTTATAAATTAGCAGAGCACAATTTCACAGTTTTTATAAGGACATTAATTAACTAAGGCTTGCCTAGGCGTGGGACTGTATGCGATCATAATTCTTGAAACTAACTGAAACAGTTTGGAATTATTTCAACCTATAGGCACGTTGATCTAAATGATGACTATCATAACAAGTGATTTTATACTGATTTGTACCAGAACATGATTCTTATACGTGAGGCTATTTTTTTAACCTTTTCATAGATAGTTGTTTATTTAGGCGATATAGATATGATTTGAAGCAAATGTAGACAGAGTCCTAAGACAGGATTTCTAATGCTCATGAGGATGGTCATTTTATTAGACGGTATTATCAACTTAATGGCAGGATTTCTAAGTGACAGTAATTTATGCAGAATCAGAAACTAAGTGATTAACCATAACATGCAACATGCTGAAGCAGTAAATATAATCGTCCTAAGACAAGGTATCTAATGCACTAGATTAGCACAGTTTAATACAAATAAGCATAGCAGTCCTAAAGCATGGTATCTAGTGCATCACACAAACCTAGAACATGATTTCTATGGCAAATCAACATAATGTAAAACATAGAAACATGATTTCTACCCAGTGTATCCCACAAGATCATATAACTACCCTCCATTTTCACTAGTTATCCCAATATCTGTTTAGAAAGGATTATTACAGACCAGGATTAAATAAATCACATAAATGAAATGTAAACTATACTATAGGGAGCCTGATGCAGGCCCAAAGTAACCTGGGAGTACCAGGCCTTCAATGTAGTATAAAAAATGCCAAGAATTTCATAGCCAATGAATGTCCAAGTGTGTCAGAGTTCCCTACGGACCTCAAGGATCCCAGGCAGTGCTCACATCAAGACCTTTCTCAAATAGGGATTGGTTATGTGCAGTGTGGAAGGGCCAACCCCAGTGTGCTCTGTTCAAAGGATTCTCAGGGGATTCTTAAGCAGTACACACACTAGAGGGGCAGAACCTAATGACCTAAGAGTAAAGTGAGAGTGCTTGACATAGTTTTGAAAGACTTAGTGAAAATATAGTGTAGAGATAACTTCAGGAGTGAAAAGAATTTCCAAAATAGAAACCAGTTTTTGAGAAGATGCTAAGAGTGAAAACCAGTTTAGAACAATAACAAGAACATATTTTGAAACCAATTTTGAAGAGCAAATTTAGTTAATAGTCGATCAGTCATAGAATATAGAGACACTCAACAGGAAGATTTCACACGGGGGAAAAAGGGGGTTGGGAACATATAGAAATCACACTGGGGGTACATGAACAAGGTACAAGGGAAGAATATAGACAACAACTGCACAGGACACTTAGAAGTCTTAGAGACTCAATAGGTTAACCATGATAATAAGCAACTAAGACATGGTGCAAGGATGTAGTGGACAAAATCAGACATACAAGTAGGGTCAATCACATGCATTAAGTAACCAACATGATCAAACAGTTAAGGGATCGAACATAAATCAACAAGCAGGCTAGTCAAGTATCAGATAACCAGGTAGACATACTAGTTATACATTGAACATAACAGAATTTAGACATGCAATTAGAGTCAATCGAATACCTTAAGAGACTAGGTAACTAACATGACCTCATCAATAAAGGAGAATAGGCAGGGACTAAGCAAACATGCTAGACAAGCATTACATGATCAATTACAGTTTAGACATGCTGATTACATATTAAATCAAGAGAAGACAGCATGTGGACATGTTAAGCAAAGCAGTAAACAAGGAAAACAGATTGAATTTATAGCCAATGAACTAGTGCAGGAATGAAACACATAGAGTTTAGTTTCAAAATTTAACTAGAGACATACAAGTTGAAGAAAAGAGTGCAGAATATAAAGCAGGTATAGTTCCAAAATGACTGTATGTCGCTCTCACTTCAGTGAGGCGTTGATATTTCTCGTATTCAGGCATACGCTCAGGGTGTAGAGGAGCGTAAGTAGGAGTAAAGGGTCGATCGTGATCATGATAGGGGCCAGAGTAAGAGAGCGATATCTTCATGTCCTTATGGTGAGTTTTGAGGTGGTCAAAGACAACAGTACTCGAGGCATCCTACCCAGCCATCATCTAGTGCACCCCCCTCAGTTTATCAGTGGGAGATTCGTTCATTCAACATATCCAAGGCCCATATAGAGTTTCAGGGCCTCATGTTTTCAGTATAGGGGTGAGTCAAGTCATATGAGGCCGCCCTTGTGTCACACCCCAAACCTGGGGGACGCGATCAACGCTTAACCGAGTGAACCCAATCAAGCAAGCCTGATTAGCCTTTCCTGCCCGGCTCATTTACTTCCCGAGATTATGGCACAACATTGTTTACTAAGTTAGGAGGAGACCAGTCAAACGCATACATTCATGATGTTAGCCCATTCTTTCTTATATACTAATACCAACATTTAGGTCTCCCAAAACATTCGTACTGATTATAATATTTGAGAGATGGGATTTCAGTTACGTGTTAACCTAGCAACTACCCAAAACATACACGACCCACATAAGTGTCTACGGAGCCTCTAGAAATAAGGAAGATGGACATAATCCTGCCGGCGACAAGGCCCGGCTATACCTTGAAATAGAACAACATATACAAAAGAGAGAAACATAGATTTACACACGGCCCCGGGAGGAAATGGGGCTCACCAGAACTGTTGTAAGGAGGAGGAGAAGGCACCACTATCGACGCTCGACGCTACCAGCTATAGAGCCACCTACATCTAAAAGACGATGTAGCGCCCCTGACAAAAGAGACGTTAGTACCATTGAATAGTACTAGTATGTATGAACAAACTCTACTCTAGATAGAATAAACATCAAACATGTAGTAACACAATTAGAGACCTCATATAACAATTCACAGAAATAGGGGGAAACACAAATAACAGTCGCCATGTTTTCTTATCCCGTTTTGCCATCTTTTGGTTAATAGTCTTTTAAAGCCAAGTACTATTATTATTAATATATCACTGTGTCATTGTCACACGGAGTCCGGTCTCTTCCCCACCGGCTAAGCCATCCTAAGTAAGACATCAATATACCACTGTGTCCTTATTACACGGAGTCCGATCTTCACCCGATCGACTAAGCCATCTCATTTGAACCAGTGGGACATCGTCATTATCATACTTCCATTATTACCACCGTGTCGTTATCACACGGAGTTCGATCTCCGCCCGATCAGCTAAGCCATCCCACTTGGAACAATGAGACATCACCAATATCATACTTTCATAATTACCACCATGTGTACATCATGGAGTCTAATCTCCGCCCGATCGGCTAAGCCGTCTCACTCTAGGACATAACCATATCATTTTTAAATCTTTTAGTTCACATCTCATATCATTTTAATCCTTTAGTTCACATTTCTCATCCTTTAGTTCACAGTTCTTGGCACTTGGGCCTATTTAACCTTTTAGGTAACATTCCTTTCTCCAACCACATCATATATTGATCCTTCACCTCGACCAAAACCATCACATAAGAGGAGTCGTACACATAGTAAAAGAAGGAGCATAGTGATCACATTTCATACATTCAAATAGCATAATGACATGGTAGTAACATAGAATGACATGAGAGCAAGAGTTTCGCAACTTAACACACATAACCCATTTACTCTTTAGAGAATCAAACAAGGGAATTCATACCGTACATTTTGGCACCAACAATTTTATTCCATGAAGATTAGAGTTAGCCATACATACCTCGATTTGGGGTTTTTCCTTAATTTCTACCACAATCCACCGGACCCTTTTAGCACCTTCAATCTAATTCACAATGTAGCACAATTGAACCCATAATTAGAAATAATGATCATGGCTTGAGCTTACTTGAGCATTGTATCAAACACTAGGTGCCCATTAAGATTGCATGGTCCCCCTTTTTAGTGAAAGATTACTCTAACCTATTTCCCTTTACTAGTTTAGGTTTACTTGATTACATGCAAGTACGATTTCCATCCTCATTCCCATGAACTAACCTATCCATGGTCCATTTTAACTAAAATTTGGAAATTAAGATTGGTGTGGTAGAAGCTTACCTCTTAGAGGGAAGAAATTGGTGCCCTTCTTGATTAGTTCCAAGCTTGAGTGGTGATGGAGGATCAATTTGAGGGAGTTGGGACCTTCTCTCTCTAGAAACCACTCTCTTCTCACTCTAAATTATCAGAAAATAGCTAAAAAGATGGGGGATGGGTGTTATATAAGTCTGGGGGTCGGGTTTTTAAAATTAGAAAATGGGTGCCCCGACGCAGGTTTGCGATCCGAAATGCGATCGCATTTCGGTTATGCGGTCCGCAAACCTGCCGCATAACTGGTCTCAACTGGGCAAAAAAGAAAAAGGAAACTTCCCAGGTATACGGAAACTATGCGGTTCGCATACCTGTTATGCGGTCGCATAGTGCACCGCATAACTCCCTCCGCAAAACTCGAGTGCAAATTTGCGACGAACTATGCGGCCCGCATACACGAAATGCGATCGCATTTTGGGACGCACAGTTGCCCTCAAAATGGACAACAAGATGTCCAGCTATGCGGCCATTATGCGGTCAGCATACCTGATATGCGACCGCATAGTGGACCGCAAATATGCATCCTTTCACGAAAATTTTCCTCTAAGTCTGCAGGGTACTTTTCAATCCTAAAGGTCTGATCTATAGATATAACAACATAGGGATCTAATCGGGCGTCGTTTTGGTTAAGGATTTTATAGGTCTTTACACCTTGCCACGATGTGCTCAGTGCGGTAAGTAGGGGTGTTCATGGTTCGGTTTGGATCGGTTTTTCCCTAAAAAGAATCCAAACCAAGTAATTCGGTTTTTCAAATATTAGAACCAAACCAAACCAATTAAGTCGGTTTTTTCTCGATTCGGTTTATGTCGGTTTTTTGGTTTTTTCGGTTTTTTGTCAGTTTTTTCTTAAATATAAGACATACACTACCAAACACATATTCAGACGACCACATTTTCAACGTAACACTATCAAATCAATTGCCCTTTGAGAAATCTATTATTTACTAAAATATATTGATGATAATTGAATCAAATAGTGATGAATAATTTAAGAACTCAATTAAAAATATATTTTTTTTAAACATGAAATGAATTCTTACACTTAACAAAAGAAAACTACCAATCAAACTAGAATATAAAGGTCAAGAATTGTACTAAAAGTGCAAACGATTAACATTCACCATAAAAAATTTGAAACTTTGTATAATAATATACATATATATTGGTGTAATAATAAATTTGAAATAGCTACTCCTATAGTCGGTTTGGTTCGGTTATTTTTTGATTAAAACCAAAACCAAACCAAATTTGATCTGTTTTTAAAATTCAAAACCAAAAGCAAAGCAAACCAAAAAGTATCGTTTTTTTTTTGTCGGTTTGGTTTGGTTTTCGGTTTGGTTCAGTTATTCGGATTTGTATGAACACCCCTAGCGATAAGCAGCATGTCAGGCAGTGCCTTGTGGGGTTGGGTGTTTGTTATAGTTGTGGTTATCCAGGCCACGTTATGAGAGATTTTCTGACGAGAGGTGGTGCAGGTATAGTTCAGCTAGTGTGATCAGTAGTTGGTTCGTCATCATCGGTGCGCCCCCTTGGGCAAGGTTCATGGGCACCAGCCAATCGTGGTAGAGGCAGAAGTGGAGCATCTAGCTCGAGTGGTCCTCAAAATCGCGTTTATGCATTAGCGGGTCAACAAGATCAGGGGTCGTCACCTGATATTGTTACAGGTATATTATCAGTCTCCTCATATGATGCATATGCACTGATTGATCCAGATTCCACCTTATCGTATGTCACTCTGTTGATTGCTAGCAAGTTTGGGATAGAACCTGAGTTGATTAAACCTTTTGAGATGTCTACACATGTTGGGGATCCACTGATAGTTAGACGGGTATATAGAGATTGTGTAGTAGTAGTTCATAATTGTTCTACAACAGCAGACCTAATTGAGTTAGATATGGTAGAATATGATGTTATAATGGGTATGGGTTGGTTGGCTTCTTGTTATGCTAACGTTGTTTGTAGATCAAAGATGGTTTAGTTCCAAATTCTATGGGGAGCCAGTTCTTGAGTGGAAAGGTTATACTACATCGCCCAGAGGTAGGTTTATTTCCTATCTCAAGGCAAGGAAGATGATCAAAAAGGGCTATATTTATCACTTAGTTCAGGTATATGATTTGAAAGCAGAGTCACCGACCCTTTATTCTATCCCAGTGGTTAATGAGTTTCCCGATGAACTTCCAGGCCTTTCGCCAGTGAGGGAGATTGAGTTTACTATTGACATATTACCAGATACTTAGCCGGTATCTATTCCTTTTTATAGAATGGAATCTCTAGATCTCAGAGAGTTGAAATAACAACTAAAGGATTTGTTTGAAAAAGGCTTTATCAAACCAGTACATCACTGTGGGGAGAACCTGTGTTTTTGTGAGAAATAAAGATGGTTCCTTGTGGATGTGTATTGATTATAGACAATTGAATAAGGCGATGATTAAGAATAAATACCCGCATCCAAGGATTGATGATTTATTTGATTAGTTGCAGGGTGCCAGGTATTTCTTGAAGATAGACTTGAGGTTGGGGTACCATCAGGTAAGGGTTAGAGAGAAAGATATTCTGAAGACAGCATTCAAGACCAAATACGAGCACTTTGAGCTTCGTGTTATGTCTTTCGATTTGACCAATGCCCCAGTAGTATTCATAGACTTGATGAACAGTGTGTTCAGACCCTTTCTAGATATGTCAGTGATTGTATTTATAGATGATATTTTTGTTTATTCTCGTTCACAGGCTGAGCTTGCAGATCATTTGCGTACTGTGCTCAGAGTTCTACAAGAAAGGAAGTTGTACGCAAAATTCTCTAAATGTGAATTTCGGTTGAATTCTGTATCTTTCCTTGGACATATTATTTCAGGTGAGGGTATCCAGGTTGATACATAGAAGATTGAGGCAGTGAAGACTTGGCCTAGACCCACGAGACCAACGGAGATTTGTAGCTTTCTGGATTTCGCATGTTATTACGGGAGATTTGTAGAGGGATTCTCTTCTCTTTCAGCACCATTGACAAAGTTAACTCAGAAGGCAACTAAGTTTCAGTGGACTGATGCTTGTGAGCGGAGTTTCCAAGCACTGAAGAACATATTGACTTCAGCACCGGTTCTGACACCCCTTGAGGGGACTGATGGTTTTGTTGTCTATTGTGACGCTTCGGGCGTTGGATTGGGTTTTGTACTGATGCAACATGGTAAGGTTGTAGCTTATGATTCTAGACAACTAAGAAAGCACGAATAGCCTACAATT
Organism: Nicotiana undulata; assembly: GCA_005239495.1. Classification (NCBI taxonomy): domain Eukaryota; kingdom Viridiplantae; phylum Streptophyta; class Magnoliopsida; order Solanales; family Solanaceae; genus Nicotiana; species Nicotiana undulata. Next base: position 68,095 of record ML258115.1, on the reverse strand, counting down.
TAGAGTTAGCCGTGGTGATTATTGCACTAAAGATGTGGAGGCACTATTTGTATGGCATTCATGTTGATATCTATATGGATCATAAGAGCCTTCAGTATGTCTTCAAACAAAAGGAAATGAATTTACGTTAGAGGCGATGGTTAGAGCTACTAAAAGACTATGGTGTTGATATTTTATACCATCCAAGGTAGGCGAATGACGCTCTCAGTAGTGGATCTATGGGTAGCCCATCATATTTATAGCCAGAGAAGAGTGAGATAGCCCATGAGACTCATCAGCTAGCTAATCTTGAAGTTCGATTACTAGATTAAGGTAATACCGGAGTTACTATTCAGAACACGACAACATCCTCTTTAGTAATTAAAGTGAAGGAACGCCAGTATGAGGATTCTGTGCTAGCTCATTATAGAGATACAACCTCAAAAGGAGAAGACGCCATTTGAGATTACAGGAGATGGAGTCCTTATATATCGAGGTCAATTATATGTTCCTAATGTGGCAGGGATGCGCTAGCAGGTTATGGGAGAAACTCACTATTCTCATTATTCTATTCATCCAGGAGCGACGAAAATGTATCATGATATCAGGGAAATATACTAGTGGGACAAATAAAGAAAGCTATAGTAGAGAGTTGCTCAATGCCCCAATTGTCAGCAGGTTAAGATTGTGCATCAGAAACCCGATGGATTATTGCAGGCTATAGAGATTCCGACTTGGAAATGGGAAGTAATTAATATGGATTTCACCATAGGGTTACCTCGTACCCATCGTAAGTTCGATTCTATATGGGTGATTGTTGATAGACTTACAAAATCAGCCTATTTACTACCTGCCAGGACTGCGTATTCAGCAGAGGATTATGCAAGGATTTACATTTAGGAGATAGTACGACTTCATGGTATCCCTATATATATTATCTTAGATAGAGGTTCTTAGTTTACAACAAATTTTTGAGGATCCTTCCAAAAAGGATAGGGGACTCAGGTAATTCTTAGTACAACATTTCACCCCCCAGACAGACGATCAGGATGAGCGTACTATTCAGATACTTGAGGATATGCTACGAGCTTGTGTGATAGACTTCAGCGGTAAGAAAGGAAAGCTTATGTCACGCCCCGAAACCTGGGGGGCGAGACAGGCACCTGGTGCCTCACCTATCCTTGTGTACTAACTTGTGACTAAGGGACTTTGAACATATGATGTCATACTTTGGCCATGGACCACATTGCAAGGCAATTGCGAATGCTGACTAAATATCAATATAAAGTTGGGCCGACAATGTCGTCATAACTTCTACGGCTGGCAATCCAACAAAATATATATAAAAGGCCTATAAGCCCAACATACTACATTAACTAACATTATATGTCTACAAGCCTCTACTGATGGACATACTATGATCGGCACAGGGCCCGACCTACTCATAACATATATACATATATACACAAGATGTATATAAAGCACTAGACCCGGCAACTCCGAAGGGCATGGAGATTACCGATCAAGCTGAACTCGGGCAACACCTAATGAGGAGGTCTACCCGTTTGTCTGTATGAACCTACACGCATGAAATGCAGGGCCCCCAGAAAAAGGAATACAAAATAATGTACCAAGTATGTAAGGCATTATACTGAAAGCTGAAACTGAACTAATAATATAATAACTGAAAGTAACTGGGAGTCAAAGATAATCTGAAGATATGCTCACGTGCTGATACTGACTCAACTCTCTATATATAGTAAGTAAAATAGTTGCCCGGCCCTATAAGGCTCGGTATAATATATATATATATATATATATATATATATATATATATATATAAATGCTCTGCCGCAGTAGGCTTGCTCATAGGCGCTCGGCCATACTAGGCTCTATATCTAGACCAACTGGGCTCCCTCATAGGCGCTCGGCCACAGTAGGCTCGGTATATAACTTACTATCTGATCAAAGGTTTCCTAATAGGGGCCTACCCATCGATTATAGCTCGATGGTAGTGAAAATACTGTAATACTGTATATATATAGACTCTCTGCTCTCTTGACTGGAAGAAGATAATACTCAATTGAATATGAAGTCCCGATAAGGGAGAATACTGTAACTTAGAATACTAGGATAATGTATAAAAATTTGGGAGCATGAACTTCTCTTTATGCCTCGTTATCAAACATATGTTATTACGAGATCATGCCAAAATGAAGGAAAGGTTTAGCCTTAACATACCTGAGCCGATTCTCTTAACAATCCCTCTAACACACGTCAATTGCGATAACACATAACGGCCGATCGAAGTAGGGGAAAATCCCTATAATATTCTTGAGAAAAATTGCACCGTACTCCCTTAGAATCACAAAATCCCGTTGCTATTACGCGGTATAGTTTTGTATGAAAATTTTATTGAAGCAGAATCACGTCAATCTATCTCACTCTGTAAATGATTCATATGAAATCTTGTTGAGTCTTTCGCCCATATGTGACTTATTTACAAGATATATGAAATCCCTTACCTTTAAGATTTGTGGTCCCCACTTTTGGGGTTTCATTAATCCAAAATTGCCCTACACATGCCACCTAACTATCAAGACCAAATAGTCACAATTACTTCAAGGCCTTGCTGCCGCGTTGGTTGATTTAATGCTTATCCAAATATTTGAATTAATTATCCACTAATCACTTTATTAACTTGTTAATCTCCCATTAACCAATAATTAACTAATTACCCACAAAATTAAGAATTATCTCAAATTGCTTAAAATACTACCCACATTTAACACACCTTATACACCTTACTATCATGGTCATGTGGTACCTTGTATGGCACTCGTTCATAAATACGGGGTATTACAGCTCGGACCGTATTTTATCCAAAAATGCCAAACTTTGATGAAACTTATTTTCTTCGATTCGCTTACCCTCTCATCTTCACGAATTTACTTATCACTTGTTTGAAATAGCATAATACTTGTAATCTCAAAATAATTTCCTTCCCGAACATATGTCGATTAACTTACGACGAAACTTTAACGTACAAAATTACAGGATGTAACATCTCCTTTACGAGCTTTCATCAATTTATTTATAGCGTATTTTCACGTACGAACACATGGGGTGTAACATTATTCCCCCCTTTGGAACATTCGTCCTCGAATGTTGATTGATGCACTTATCATTTTCATGACTTATGTCTTCTGATTATTTTAGTACTCTCCTTGTCATCTAGGCAACTGTTCTGTGAATAAATCCAAAGGCCAGGGCATTCCCCCTTTAAGACTCTTTATCATACTACGACTTGTAGTCAAAATCCTTCTAATCTCGTAACTGTTGATGCCTTCTGTCATGTAGCCTATACGACTCTAACTTTGTATACGCGCATATGCGACGCTTCTCTCCTCTTTCCTCCAGCTCTTAGCCAATCCCTAGGCCTCACTTTGTGAACATATACAAAATTATGTCAAGATGTCCCTCTAGGCGTCATTAGCTTTATTATATCTAAGTAGGCAATACTATACCATAACACTTCAATTTATTGTTACTAAGGTTTGCGACCAAACTCCAGGTTACTCTCGTTGCTTATCCTATATGCATAAAGCTAAGTCTTTTAACACTTCTTCATTACCATTCATCTTAAGATTGATGGCCTAATTTCATCTCGTACTTTGTATCTTTTATCCATCCATTGTCAATTCACCTCAATGTTGATCAACAATCTTCCATTGATGACTTGAAACTTCTTACGTAATACATTGCCACTAGGGCTTATGTTGCATCGAGGAATATTTAAAGTGATTTTCCTGATCCACTTAGGAGCCGATATTGTCTTCAATGATCTTATTTTACAGCATCCCAATGTGATTCACCTTGCGTGGGTATTTTATGTCCGTACAATCCATGAAATCCTCTTCAAATCATTACTGAGTCGAAGGTTCAAATATTATCCTTTATCTATCACAATTAAACCCTTTATTCTATTACTAGGGTAGCATCCCATCTCTTCTAAATGCTGCTAGTCTTAGATTCCTTTGAGTTTATTCAGGCTATACTGAGCTTTCTATAACTTAGAGAAGCCATCAGCTATCTTGTTTTCATGGGCTTATCCCGAGGACTCATCTGTTTCTCGTTACCTTCTCACTCACCTTTTCTCTTCCTTACTCTTGTCTTCCTAAAACCTTATAGCTCTGTCATACTTTAGTTTGCGACCTACATATATCCATTTATACTGCTCGCAACCTCCCTTCAACTTGCTTGCACCATAGGTTTTCTTATGTTATTCTGGAATATCAAGAAAGACATCACGTCATCTCTAACTCTTCTTTACTCTCTTAACTATATCTCTCGGTACCTAGAAACCATAGGCTGGAAGATATGCTACTGATGACGATGCTATCATTCCTGGGTACTGAATATTCGCACTTCTAGTCTATTATTTGCAGTATGGACTATTCACAACCTTCTAAATTTGAGTATCTCGTACATTGTTTACTTTTGCCTTAAAATCTCACATTATATCTTCTATCTCTTTCATGACGTCCCTTCCACATAGGTATAATTCACATCCACAACTTTAAGCTCTTATTATAACACTTGCACTTTTGGTGCATACACAATCCGGTGGGAGCTTCATAATGATGCCTTATAAAGTTTGTACTCTTCTAACTGGATTTATCGCAGAGCTGTTATAGAATATAGCTACTGTACTATCTCTCTTGTACCTCTAATATTAAGAGTGATTCTGCAATGTTCTCCATCATGATGTCTATAACTTACTGGGTCCAATAATCAAATTCCTGATTTACTTAGTTGATGTAATTCTTTATATTCCCCTTCCCTCTGATCAGGACTTTATGTAGGCTTAAGCTATCTTTCGATCTATGACTCGTGGTATTACCTTAGCCTTTCATGGACGCTATGGAAGATCCAGGATACAATCTTCTAATAATTCAATCCTTTGTCTATGACCTGGACTCAATTCTTTTTGTTAACTTATACCGGAATCTTCTACGGTAGTATGATTGTCAACATATATGTTGTGTGGATAATACTCTGAACTCTTAAGTGCGTTCATAATGTAACTAACTCTGGATCATTAATCGAATAATTATTTTCGTTCCATCTCAGCTCTCTTCAAACGTAAGCAATTACTTTTCCTGGTCTTTCTGCCCCCCTTTTTGCTTGCATACTTAGCTTATCTTAGTGCCCACGCATATCGGAATTCCATACAACTCATATGATTTCGAATATCACTTCTGATTTTTCATCTCGTTCATTAGCCACGGTAGGTGTCATTTCTTATGGAGTGCATATAATGTTGTTGTGAGACTGTTGTCACATGACCATTTCATCTTTAGGTCACTGTGCTTAGGTTGAAGCCTTCTTCCTTATTTCCACAACTAGTTTTTCATTGTAGTACTTAGGGAGACCTTCTGGCTCTTGTCTGCAAGATTATTACATCGTATACCCGACGAAATATTTTTGATGTTCTTTCTCACCTATAATTATCCTTAATTACTTAACTCCACCCTCATGTTCTTATATAGTTGCTTCTGAACTGAAGTTTTAACTGGATTCCTAGTGAGACTCACTTTTACTTTCTGTATCATTCATATGGTACCTTTGACTACCCCAACTCTTATCTGAATATTTCTCAAGGATCATGGTGTCATATCTGGGAGACTGAATTCCCATGTTGGGGTTCACTATGTTTATCTTTGCACAATCTGTTGATTTGTTTGTATCCTCCTGCCTAGCCATAAATAGGCCCTTCCTGAACCAACTATTAGTTATTCGTTGGCCCCTTCTCATATAAATATTCCGCAAAAAAATTCTTGGGTTATTTCCTTTGTCTTAACTTATGTCTCGCACTAGCTCATTATCTATCAATAATATCTCGGGCAGGAACCCATACTTCCTCTCCTTGATGTCGTGTTTACATAGTATTCTGGTATCGTAGCTGTAAGGACCCGTAAAAGTTTTAACCAAAAAACTCAGGATTTCGTGGTGCCAAGTTAGAGGAAAATGTTTCGCAGAAGAACGCGTTTCTGCGGCCCATTATGCGGTTGCATAATCACTCTGCGGACCACATAATGGCCGCAGAGTGAAGTAGAAAAATTGGCCAATTTTGAGGCCAGTTATGCGGCCCCAATTATGCGAAGGCACAATCGCTTTGCTGGCCGCATATTGATCGCATATCCACCTTGGACTTTATCGAATGGGAGTTCTACGGTGCATTATACGACCGTAGAACAGGTATGCGGACCGCATACTGGTCGCATACACAGTCAGAAAATTAAAGCTCCTGAGGGCTATTTCTACGGTCACCTTGCGGACTGCATAACCATTATGCGGTCGCATATGCGACCACAGACCTGTGTTGGGGCACCCATTTTCGTATCTTAAGACCCGACCCTATTACGATAACACATATCATACATCATTTTGAGCCATTTTTCTGATGTTCTAAGAGTGAGAAAGGGAATTCTTAGAGAGAGAGATCAACCTACACACTAAAACACATCAAACCTTGCAAAAATCTTTGAAGACATTCAAGTGAGGCATCTAATTCTTCATCCTAAGAGGTAAGGCTTCATCACCCCAACTCTTACTTTCAAAACATAGCCATAATGGGCCATTAGGGGGATAATTCATGGGAATAAGGATAATTACATTGCATGCATGTGATCCTAAGGTATGTGGGGGAGTGTTAAAACAAAGATAGGAAATAAGGGGGAATGGGTTGGGGTAACCTTTCACTAAAAAGGGACCATGGAACCTTAATAGACATATAATGCTTGACATAATGCTTAAGTGAGCTAGGGATATGATAGCTTTCCTAATTATGGGTTCAATTGTGCTACATTGTTAAATAGATTGAAGGTGCTAAAGGTTCCGGAACTTGTTGTAGGAATTAAGGAAAATTCATTTAATGTATGTATGGATAACTCTCTTCTTCTTAGAATCGAACCCCTGGTGTCCAAATATTTGGTGTAAGTTTTGACTTGATCATACTAGAATTGTTTTCCTTAATGTGTTGGGTTGAAAGATTTATGTTCCATAATTGTTCTATATATTTACCATGTCATCATGCTATTTGAGAACGTGATTATTGTCACACCTCCTTTATCACTACCCCAGATTAATGAAGGGGTAATAAGGGAGTTTTTCCACTTTAAGTGATATTATTCGGATTTGGGATTTATTTATTATTTCAAAGTCGCCACCCGGATTTTTGACGATGCTCCGGGACACCGTTTATTTTGAAAATCCCACACCGAGGAATTTTGACTCTGTTTGATTTGTCTGCTACCAGAAATCTGAGTAAGGAATTTTGTTAACCCGGGAGAAGCTGTTAGGCATTCCCGAGTTCCGTGGTTCTAGCACGGTCGCTTAACTATTATTTTTTGGCCTAAGTTATCTGATTATTTACATGTTTTAACCTATTGTGCATTTATCCCCTTTTAATTTTAACCGCTTTTCAGTGTTTATGGATTTATCTTGAAACAAGTCACGATGACGTGCACTTGTTTGTTTTTGGACACGTTATAACTGCGCCACATGAAATGCACCAACAATTACAACATGTGATTTTATTATGGTTTTGAGTCAAAGTCGGGGACATGAGTTGTCACACCCGAGTGTAGATTACGTAGTCACGAATATGGTCGTGACGGTCTTAGAATACCTATTTGAGGCGATATTCAATTATTTTCTATGTTTTCCATCTAAAGAGGTATTTTTAGTTTTACGGGATATGTATAGAAACAAATTCGGATATTTATGAATTTATCTTAGAACCAGTCACGATGGCGTGCACTTGTTGTTTTTGAACATATCGCAACCACGTCACATGAAATGCACCCATGATTGCTACGTGTGATTTTATTAATGTTTGAAGTAAGAGTCGGGGGCACGAGTTGCCACACCCGAGTGTAGGTTATGGTTGTTTGAGATAATACTCGATTATTTACTAAATTTCAAACTAAAAGGTATTTTTAACATAAAGGATATGTAGGAGATTGTTTAAGCCTAAATTCACTTAGTCTGAAGGACAAGATGTTTGGGCTATGACCATTTTTAGCCCAAGTTATTTAACCCTTTTGGCCAATCCTAGTTTCAGGCTATTTTTGCAAGAAGAGGAAAGCTATGTAAAGCAATTAAATCATTCTAACAAGGAAGGGTCTAAATACTAATTTACAAATCCCATATTAAAAAGGTCAAATAGACACATTCAACTATAATAGGACATTAATTGAATGGTTTTATCAATTTCAAGTGGCCTAAACTCATGCTATTCAATTTCATATGTATTGAGTCTTGTTCCATAGCGTTTATACATCTATTTTTGTTGTAAATTCATAAAGTTTAAGGATATTAAATGAATCGAAAAGCGTCTTGGATCACAAATTCCTATTTGTATATTTTTGAAAGTCCTTGAATCTGGAACGGTTATTTTACAGAATCTTAGTAAATGCTTACAAGGAGACTGGTTTGGATACAAATTTATACGAAACACTGTTGAGTAGCAGATTTATACTGGTACTTTTTGAACTCATCAGAGACGAAAAAAGAAACAATTTTTTGGTAAATCATAAGAGTCTAAAAATTGGAGTCTTAAACGAATTCATTTTATACTGAAATTGTACAAAGGCCTTTTTGGATTTTAATCGTGTACTAACAGTCCCTATCACCATAATAATTATTAAAATGAGAGTATATCCTTAGAGGCTTCTGATCTTTTAGACCCCTTCAGGCCCAACAACCTGGGGTCCAGGTTGATTCAGGCCCTGATGGGCCGTTTCAACAAACTGGCCCATTTCAAAGAGATTCAGATCATTAAGCTAAAACAAAAAGAACCTGAATATTAATTTAGTAGTGTCCAATCCATGCTTTACAACTAAAGAAAATATAGAATTGTAAGAAAAATTACACTTTCTACTCCATAAATACAATTTCCTAAAAGTATGAAAAATAAATAAATAACAATGCGAAATGAACATCACTTGCTGTGCGAGTTAAGCACCCCATAACTTTGAAATCCTGCATTTTCAGCACTAATTTAAAAACTAAATAACATGAATTCCCATGTGCACTTTAAAGGATGAATCTGACCATTATAGAGGTCAGGTTCGACCCCTTTAGTGCTGTTTTGACAGTGGTATCTAAATATATGGGGTCTGAGTCATCAAGACCAATATTTAAGCACCTTTATGGGGGTAAATTTGACCATTGGGGGTCAGATTCATTTCCCCTTAGTGCTATCTTCTAATAACTCTACCATGACTCTAATTACATAGATACATATCTAATCACATAATCATACAAAGATAATGAAAAAGCTAAGATGAAGCAGATTCAAGATAGACCTCAGGAGTTGGAGACTCGACAAACATACTTAGCTTGTTAACACAATACTCAAAATTTAACACAAACAAAAGAACATTCATACACATTTCAGCACCAGAGTTTTGCACATAGATTTATACAAAAGAAGATTTAAACAAAAAAAAATAACATATTCACAAAAAAGGAACAACTGTTTTAGATCTCAGATTTTCATTTAGTGTAAAGTGTTACATACCTTTTAAGAGCAAGAATACAAAAGACCCGACCAAATAAAGGAATAGAAGATCAGCAAGAAGAAAGGAAAAGGCCAAGCAACAAACTACCAGCAGGCTTCGAAATTAACCCAGCTCCCACGAGAAATTAACCCAGATGAGTTCAGAAATCAGAATAAAAAAGAACCAAAAGCTGAGAATCCCACAAGAACTTGATGAACTTTAAAAGAAATCAGATTTTTCACTAATATTTTTTTGGAAATTTTCGTTTATGAATAGCAACTATTCTAATTTTTCCCCCTGTTTTTCAGATGTTTTCAGCAGCTAAGAGATTGTTCAGAAAAAGGAAGCCCCCTCAATGGTAAATGATGGGTCTATATATAATGGGATTTGGGATAGAATATGCTTGGCATATTCCCTCTCCAAATGGGGCTGAAAATAGTACAAAGGCAACTGTTACCCTTATCTTTTGGGACAACTGTCCCTATTCTAGAAGGTTCCAGCCTTTACAATGACCTTTTTACCCCTTAACAATCTGATTGTTCATTCTACAAGGTTCTTGGATTGTTATACCCAAGATTCCTTCAACTAAAAGTCCTAAAAAAACCTTAAAGTCCCTAGAATTACCCATAGATAACTAGGGTTAAGTTTGATTGGGGTTAACTATTAACTTGGGTTAGCTTACTAGAATTTGAAATGACTTAAGGGTGGGGCTGAGTGAATCATTTTAACTTTATCTTGATTAATTGAATAATTGATCTTAACTAGTTGTCTAGGACTTGGATCAACTAATAAGAGTAATTAAGTGTTATATTTAATTAATTATTTTACCTTTTGATTTTTTCTTTAAGATAGGGGATCAATACAGAACTCGCCATAAGCGACGTTCAGATGTTGTATTTTAACTAATGCCATAATATTCAACCTAATTGAGTATTAAACATCGAATTAGGCTAACATGGAGACATTCACTAGAACTCAGTCATTCATATTTCATATAGTGAAACTCATATATATGATCACACAGTCATGAAGGTTAACATGAGACCTTCACAATTGTATTTCGGGATGTCTCAGAACTACAGAAACACATTTTAAGTGAAGAAAGCAACTCGAACAACTACACTAGTACACCCTTGATTGCAAGATAACTCAGTAATGGTCCTTAAAGGTTCATAATTACCATGTTCTTATATTATAAAACAAATGACCCAAATAAATGATATAGATCAACAACAGTATCAAGGTAAGAGCAGTGGAGCATGTATGAAAGATTTAGCCAAAATATCATGAAATTCAAAGTCAGGATAAGTGCAGAAGATCATTAAGGTTCTTAGTTAACTACAAAAGTCCAATAAGCATTCACTAAGCTTATAAAGGTGGCCGATTAGCGTTAAACTAATTTCACATTATTAAAGGACTATGATTTCACACAATATCAAAGCATACGTTACAAATAATCAGCAGAGAATGAACTTAACTTTGAAACCATTAAAAGAGAGGAAGGGTCAATGTGTACTAACCTCCCTTTGAGCGGCAAATTAAATAAAGACCCCGTTTAGCCATTTAGGAACCAAACTCAAACTTCTATCAATGGGTAGACTCAGAACCAGAACAAAACAAACAAACAAGAAGAAAGAGAAATTAGGAATAAATTAAGAACTTAGGCTTCGATTGAAAATAGTGATGATGTGTTGATGATGTGAACATAATCGGGTGAAATCAGAAAGCACAGAAGGAGAATCGATGAAGGATTTTACCTGGGCATGTGAGGACAAAAATCGATCGTTACTAGGAAAAACCCATCAGCTAAAATCCAATGCCCATAGGTCACTGCGTTTGACATCTTAACATCAAATACTTGTGATGAAATCTTGAGAAACATTCATGCATGCTCGGGTGCCTGGTCATCAGTACGTTCGGTACGAGTACGAACCATCTGTAAGTAAGAATAGAATAGAGTTTAAGAATTTTGATGACAGTAACTAGCACGATAAGGAATTCCAAAGAATATGATTGTTCTTAACATTTACATAGTCTCTCGAAGATAGATACAGACGTCTCTGCACCAATCCACGAGACTCTAATAAACCGGCTTGTGACTCCTATGAACCTAGACGCTCTGATACCAACTTGTCACGACCCGAATTAACCCTCTGAACGGTCTCGTGACGGCACCTAGTCTCTACGACTAGGTAAGCCTAAATTTGCGGAAAATAAGACAAAATAATAACAGAAACAATAGAGAAGAAGTAATACTATAAAATTTAGCCGCTCGACATCTACAACTTTTACTTTCCCAAAACCCAAAATATCACTAATCACAAGCTCCGTACTACTATAGCTCTATACAAAGGAATGAGGAAAAATGTATATATGTATCTATATCTCCTATGTCTATACTAGAGTAGGAAGGGGACTCGTGAGATTCTGCGGATGCGGCAGAACTTGCCTCGCGGTCTCCTGAGCAGCTGCTAAGATGCGCCTAGCCACGGTACTGTGTGCTGGTACCCAAATCTGCACATGCGGAAAACATGCGCAGGAAAGGGCGTGAGTACTCCAATTCGGTACTCAGTAAGTGCCAAGCCTAACCCCAGTCAAGTAGTGACGAGGTCAGGTTGGGGCTCTACTGAGTTTTAAAATAAGTCAGTTATAAGTTTAAGCAGTGAAATATAAATAAGCAAAAATAAACAGAATCAACAGAAACGAAAAGGAATAATGAAAGAAAGATAGCTCTCGGCTCAACACAGCATATATCTCAATAGTAAATATGCAATGTAGTACAAGGGGAAAACTCCTGGATCTCAATCTGTAGTCCCAATTTAAATATGCTATGTAGTACAGGGGGAAAGCTCCTGGATCTCGGTCCGTAGTCCCAATTTAAATATGCAATGCAATACAGGGGGAAAGCTTTCGGATCTCGGTCAGTAGTCCCAATTTAAATATGCAATGCAGAAGTCTATCGGATACGGTTTAATTAAACAGTTCAAGAAAATAACAGGCAAGAATAAGGTAAAACTACCTAAGCATGGTGCAATTACTAGCAAATAAGAGGAATTCAAGTAAGGACAAATAGGCATGCTTATTCCTACGCTAACTACTCAGTTATAACATGAAGTAGTAATATAGGAATGAAAATGAATTATGTCATGGAAGGAAAAGTGGAATTTTTAGCAGCAATGACCCGGGTACGCACTCGTCACGTCACGTACACGGCGTCTACATAACGAAATTAGTATAAAAATGCCTAAGGGGAAGTCCCCAACACAGAGTTAGGTAAGCCACTTACCTTGACTGCACTAATCAGGTCAATACCACGCTCTTGCCACAAGTATCCAACTCCAGGAGGCCCAAATCTAATCACTTCGATTGCATAATGTAAATATCACTTCAAGGAAACAAAACAACTAATAAGTTCGAAGCTAATACGCGAAATTAGGAAATTCACCCAAAAAGTCCCCCGAGCCAACGTCTCGGAATCGGGTAAAAATTATATTTTCGGGACACTCATTCACTCGCGAGTCTAACCATATAAGAATCTCTCAAATCGGAGGTCAAACACCTAATCAAAACTCAATAATTTGGTCTAAGAAGTTCATCCCATTTTTCCCATTTTCTACCATAAAAATTTCGAAATTAAAGGTGGGATTTAAGATTGGAATCATGGAAATTGATCTATAATGGATAGAAATCACTTACCCAAGTTACCTAGGTGCAAAAGTCTTCAAAAATCGCCCTTCCCGAGCTCTCAATTGGAAAATGGTGAAAATAACATAAACCCTCGGATTTGGGTCTTTAAAAGACTGCCCGGGTATTTGTTATATGTGATCGCGGACGTACAGTCGCGATCGCGATGAGTAATCTCACACGCGCCCAGAATTCCTCTTACGCGAACCCAACTATGTGTCTGCGATCGCGGACCTTCACGATTCAGAGCTACGCGATCGCGGTTGGGGCCACGCGACCGCGTAGAACAATTATTGAAACTCCCTCAGACCAAGGATACTCTACGCGATCGCGATCCAGGTCATGCGATCACGAAGGCCAAGATTCCATTGCGATCGCAATTAACAAAAAGTTGCTGATGAAAAACCAGCAAAGACTTAGGCCAAAATATGCCCGTTTGAACACCCGAAACACACCCAAGGCCCCCGAGACCTCAACCAAAACCACCAACCAACCCTAATACCTCATTCGAACTTGATTGAGGCTTTAAAACACATCTCATAACATCAGAATCATCAAATATGCATAGATTCAAGCCTAAGAACTTATGAAATTTCAAAAATCCACACTCGATGCCGAATCATGTCAAAACTCATCCGAATGACCTCAAATTTTGCACACATGTCATAAATGACATTACGGAACTGCTGTCGCTTTCGGAATTTCATTCCGAGCCTGGTACCAAAATTCCACCTATCGGCTGAAATCGCCAAAATTCTAATTTTCGCCAATTCAAGCCTAAATCTACAACCGACCCCGAAAACACATTCCGAACACGCTCCTAGCCCCGAAATCACCCAAAGGAGCTAACAGAGTCGACATAATTCTATTTCGAATCCGTCTTCACACAATTCTAGCTACGGCCTAATTTCAAAAGCTAAAATCCACATTTAAGGACTATGTGTCCAAAATCACTCTGGATTTCACCACTCAACGCTCCGACGAGTTCCAATAACATAAAATAGACATGGGAGAAGCAGTTATTAGGGGATCGGGGCGCTAACTCTCAAAACGACCGGCCGGGTCATTATAATATCAAGGCTTAAGTGTATGAGAGAAAATAGAATGAAGGAAGAAAGAGGGTGCTTGTGTCAAAGAGGAACGATTAGGGTTTTCAGATTCTCAGATCTGAAATAAATCGGAATTGGATGACCTTTTGGGAATACTAAGGATGAGAGGTGGTTGAGGGTGAGGAGAAGATTATAGGGTGAAATTTTGGTGGAGTTTGGTTAAGCTCCGCCGCCGGAGGCGATTTCCGGCCGGCGGAGCACGGCGGAGGAATGGTGGAGATAGGGCGGGGGACGACGGCTCCGGTGAGGTGAAGAGAGAGGAGGGAGAGATGTATGGGGAAGGGGGTGTTAGACTTTGAATTGGGGGTAGGGGTGCTTTGGGACAATTTTATATTTAGGGGCTGTGGGGTTATGAGCCGTTGGATCAAGAAGATCCAACGGTTGGAGATGAAGCAGGGTTTAACGGGGTCGTTTTAGGACAGGGTTGGGGATGGACCGGGTAATTTTTTAGGCCTTGGTGTATGGATAGTAAAGACCCCTTCTTTGGGCCTGGGCAAGTTAGCCCAGGTCCTAATTAACACCTTATAATTAATTAAATCTAATTAACACCCTATAATTAATTAACACCCTGTAATTAATTAATCTCAATTTAATCAAAACCAAACCTACTTAAATCTAAAATAACAAAAAAATATAATAATTAATTCTAAACCTTATTTTCATCCAATCACATATTAATTAAGAATAGAACGATTAATTTTTTATTCCTAATTAAATCCATGATGTATTGGGATAAAAAATATTATTTTTAGTAATTAGTTGCTAAAACGACATTACATCAAATAACCATCATTCGTCTATTATTTAATTCAGTTAATTACAAATAACAAATTCATAATTCTCTGATAATAGTGATGCAATTTTAATAACTTTAAAAGATGAATTATAAACATGCAAATGCAAACAATTCATAATTAATCACTAAAATTCAACAAAATTTGTAAGATTGATTTATTGTATTGAATTTTGTAGGAGTATATGGTGTGTGAAAAATCATGTGCTCACAATTATGATTTTTCAAGCTCTTTCCCTTATGTGTGCAATGCCTTATATGATAGTACTTATCGACATGGATGATGATGTTATTTGAATGAATAAAAGGGGAAGGACTTAAATTGTAAAATGTGTTCAAGTGCCAAGAACTACTTAATGAATGAGGCTAATTGTGTCATGTAATGAAAGATGGGAAAGAAAGGTGAATTGAGTGAACAATTAAAAGTGGTGATGTCTCAAGTGAGATGTCTTAGCCGATCGGGCCGAGATCGAACATGATGTCGTACACATGGTGGTACTTGTGCTAGATTTACTGATTATTATTATGGGTTATGTCTCACTTGAGATGGCTTAGCCGGTCGGGACGAGACCGGACTCCGTGTAAAAACATGGTGGCATTGTGAGTTATGGCACTTGGCACTAAAGATTATTAACCTAAAAAGATGGAAAAATTGAATCGGAAACTATGTGATCCTTACTTGGTGTTTCTTTGTATTTATGTGAAGCACTTATTGATTATTATGACTGTCTTCTCTTTGTTTCACTGTTCATTCTACTAAGATTGGTGTTTGCCTTTACATACTAGTACTATTCGACAGTGCTAACGTCCCTTTTGCCAGGGGGGCTACATTTTTGAATGGATGTAGGTGGTTCAATCACAGATAGCGCTGATCGCAGATAGTGGTGCTCTCCCTCACACTCATCGTAGCAGTTTTGGTGAGCCCCATTTCTTCCTGGGGTCATGTAGTTCTTCTTTTGTATAAGTTACCACATTTTGAGGTATATCTGGGGCCTTGTTGCCAGCATTGTCATGATAGTCTTTTGTATCATTAGAGGCTCCGTAGACGTTTATGTGGGTCGTGTATGGGTATCAGAGTGGTCACTGGACTAAGCTGTATTTTGGAAACACTTTTCTCACTAAATTGTAAATTGTATGTACTTTTGGAAACTTAACTATGGCATAATGTACATATTGAAAAAATGGACTAGCAACGTTTATGCATGTATATCTGATCTCTCCCCTGTTTAGCAGGTGGTAACACGTCCTCTTTTCAGATCATGAATGAGTCGGGTAGGGAAGTCTAATAGGCTTGCTCGATCAGGTTCACTCGGTTGAGCGCCGGTCACGCTCCCTAAAGTTGGGGTGTGACAGTAGCATTCATGTAAGATTTGAATAAATGCAATCTCGTCCCTTTCTCGTTCTTATTGTATTCTTCCTTTACCATTCCAAAGTTAATAGAACCATTTAATTCTGACTTAATGCCACATAACTCTCTATTACCACCTTTTGGGGAGTACTAAGATTTAGTGCTACAATGATCTTTCTATAGATGTTTTACCTCTTCATCCTTTGCGTCTTTTCACAATATCGATGACCCTTACTCGTCTTGCGGAAATCCTTCTGTACCAAGAATAATGAAATTCCTCATTCACGACGGTGACACCTACTATAACTGGTATATATAGTCCCTTAAGCTTAACTTTTCTCTCATTGTTTGCTTTAGGGAGGCATCCTCTTGAATGACCTTTAAGGGTTATTCTTCTGTTTTCCATTCTATTATCGTCGTAATGCAATCTCTGACATTCTCATGATGCTGGCCATTATCGAATTACTCAGTCCCTAATTCATGTTTAGCTTACCTTGTTCACCAACCCATATTTATTTCTATTACTTTGGGGTCTAACTTTTCTTTCTGGCAGTTGTGTTGGAGTCACGAACTTATTTCTCGAAATGAAGATACAACTTTATGGCCTATACTCTTTTGTTGCTTCCAGGCCTGGCACCTCTCATCTTTTCCTTCCCTTGATTATAGACTATGTAATACTGTAATTTCATCATTTTTGTTTCCACCGTTGTCATGCACGCGTCACATCTTACTCATAATACTTCATTAACTCTTTTTTATTTCCCTCTAACATCTATGTCTATCACTTTATTCTAAAAATGTGAACAAAATATTCTTCTACTCTTAGATCCCCTTGCTCCATCCATTGGCTCTTTGAGTTGCCTAACATTCTCTCTCTACTAGGGACGGGAGCCATACTAAGATAATATTTATCCGTTCCAGGCTTCCAATGCCCATTTTTGTAGTACTCATATCTAGCTGTACTATTTTAGAGTTCACCATCTGGGTGTCTCACAAGGAGATCTATTAACATATATGCACTATCCTTCGAAAATATCAACTAACGTAAACAATCGATTCACTATTTTTGGTTAATCTAACCCCAGCCGGATCTTGATATCCCGTCCTTATCTTATACTACTTCTGTTAGCCCCCCCCCCCCGTAGGGCATAAATGAGATGGGTGTGGCCAATTGTACATACCTCTGTTATTGTTGAAGGTAACTAAAAATGCTTATATTTCTCTGTTTGAGTTGCAAATACTGATATTCTTTATGAATTGGGTGTCTCGTACCCTTCCTCACTTTGCTTCTTTTACTTGTTGAAACTTGTTTCTAGCTTCTAAATCTCTTATTCCTTTTTACCGCAAGAGTGAATAGATATTCTTGCCTTAGGTATCCTTATCAAGAAGCTTACACGTCTTAGTATCCACATGTTCTGCTGGAGACATTACATTTACTCATCATAAGCATGATGCAAAATCGAGTTCCTCTATCTCAATTCTTCCAAAACCATATTCAATCCTTTATCAATCGTATTTCTAGATGTCGGTATCATTGTATTACGAATGTAATAGAATTTTTGAATCTGAATTCTTACAAGTGAGCTCTACCACACGATCTAGAGTAAGAAAAAAGAGTGACAATCCTAAATGCCATGTAGCCTCCTGCTAATAAGTGGGGTGCACGACACACCCATAAACAAAACTCTACTAGACACGACTTGTAGACTCTCTAGGACATAACTACTCTAATACCACTTTTGTCACGCCCCGAACCTAGAGGGCGAGACCGGCACCTGGTGCCTCACCTATCCTTGTGTACCAACTTGTGACTAAGGGACTCTGAACATAAAATGTCATACTTTAGCCATGGACCACATTGCAAGGCAATTGCAAATGCTGACTAAACATCAATATAAAGCTGGGCCGACAAGGCCGTCATACTTCTACGGTTGTCAAACCAACAAAAAAAAAAAAAA
>ML258115.1:3444-49550 GCA_005239495.1 Nicotiana undulata | reverse complement strand
AAACCAAAAAAAAAAAAAAAAAAGTCCTACAAGCCCAACATACTGCATTAGCTGACATGATATGTTTACAAGCCTCTACTGATGGATATACTGTGATCGGAACAGAGCCCGACCTACTCATAACATATATACACAAGATGTATATAAAGCTCTAGACCCGGCAACTTCAAAGGGCATGGAACTTACCGATCAAGCTGATCTCGGGCAACACATAATGAGGAGGTTTACCTGTCTGTCTGCCTGAACCTGCACGCATGAAATGTAGTGACCCTAGAAAAGGGTAGTCAGTACGAAATAATGTACCGAGCATGTAAGGCAATATACTGAAAGCTGAAACTGAACTGATAATATAATAACTGAAAGTAAATGGGAGACAAAGATAATCGAAAGATACGTTCTCCTGTCGATACTGACTCAACTCTCTCAATATAGTAAGTAAAATAGATGTCCGGCCCTATATATATATATATATATATTAATTGTTCTGCCGTATTAGGCTCGCTCATAGGCCCTCGGCCTTACTAGGCTCTGTATCTCGACCAACTGGGCTCGTTCATAGGTGCTCGACCACAGTAGGCTCGGTATATAACTTACCATCTGATAAGAGGTTGCCCAATAGGGGCCTACCAATCTATTATAGCTCGATGGTAGTGAAAATATTGTAATATTGTATATATAGACTCTCTGCTCTCTTGATTGGAAGAAGACAATACTCAATTGAATATGAAGTCCCGATAAGGGAGAATACTATAACTTAGGATACTAGGATAATGTATATAAATTTGGGAGTATGAACTTCTCTTTATGCCTCATTATCAAGCATATGTAATTACGAGATCATGCCAAAATGAAGGAAAGGTTTAGCCATAACATACCTGAGCCGATTCTCTTGACAATCCTCCTAACACACGTCAATTGCGACAACACGTAACTGCCGATTGAAGTAGGAAAAAATCCGTATAATATTCTTGAGAAAGATTGCACCGTACTCCCTTAGAATCGCAAAATCCCGTTGCTATTACACAATATAATTTTGTATGAAATTTTTATTGAAGCAGAGTCACGTCAATCTATCTCACTCTGTAAATGATTCATATGAAATCTTGTTGAGTCTTTCACCCATAAGTGACTTATTGACAAGATATATGAAATCCCTCACCTTTAAGATTTGTGGTCCCCACTTTTGGGGTTTAATTAATCCAAAATTTCCCTACACATGCCACCTAACTATCAAGACCAAATAGTCATACTTACTTCAAGGCCTTTCTTCCAAGTTGGTTGATTTAATTCTTATCCAAATATTTAAATTAATTATCCACTAATCACTTGATTAACTTGTTAATCTTCCATTAACCAATAATTAACTAATTACCCACATAATTAATAATTATCTCAAATTTCTTAAAATACTACCTACCTTTAACATACATTATACACCTAACTATCATGGTCATGTGGTACCTTGTATGACACTCGTCCATAAATACGAGGTATTACAACTCGAATCGTATTTTATCCAAAAATGCCAAACTTTGATGAAACTTATTTTCTTTGATTCGCTTACCCTCTCATCTTCACGAATTTACTTATCACTTGTTTGAAATAGCATAATACTTGTAATCTCAAAATAATCTCCTTCCCGAACATATGTCGATTAACTTACGACGAAACTTTAACGTACGAAAATGCAGGATGTAACATCTCCTTTCCGAGCTTTCATCAAGATACTTATGGCGTATTTTCACGTACGAACACATGAGGTGTAACATCTTAGCCCTCGGTACATTGACCTTATAATATTATACATAGAGTACGCCAGATAAAATATGGGTTAGACTTGCCTTTCAACTTGGAGTATGTACATCCAGTCTTTCATGTGTCTATGCTCCGTAAGTGTATTTGGAGATCCTTCTAGAGTCGTTCCAGTTGACGATGTTTAGGTTACAGAGCAGTAATCATATGAGGAAGCTCTCGTTGCTATACTAGATAGACAAGTTCGGAGATTGAGAACTAAGGAAGCTGAAGAAGACATGAAGACAAGGTATCCTCACTTTTTTCCGCTTACGGCGGAGGATGATACTGAGATATCACAACCTTTAGGTACGTATATGATACAGAATTCTTTTGTTAGTTACTGTCATTGGTCGTGTAACGCCATTGATGTTATTGATAATTATGGCCCTATGTGGCTTTGTATTGTTGGGTGTTCTGCGTGAAAAGTTGGTAGTAGTACCATTATAGAGGAGACTCTGCCAAAATTTCTGTAGATCTCTAGGAGTTTAACATTCGAGGACGAATGTTTCTAATGGGGGAAGATTGTTACGCCATGTGCATCCCCAGGTGACGTATAATTAATATGAGACATGTTAATCATGATTTAAATGTTTTTAAAGTCATAATGTGACTATATATGATGTTTGGATAAAACATATAAAGTTTGGGAGAAATCAGATTTAAGTTGCGGAAAAAAAAACTAAGGATTTGCCTTGTAATGGAGCTTTTTAAGAAATACATTTCGTGTACTATATGAGGTCTTTTTGGGACATATTATATACCAAATTGAAGGTCTTCTAATGTAGTTTCCAACGCTCTTCACCGTTCGTTCATACGACATCCAGATAAAAAGATATAAGCGTTGGAAGATGGGCCATTGCTAAGGTGCCAAGCTAGCACCTCTTTGTGGTTTTAAGGACATGAGGATTAATTCAATACAAATGATTAATGGCTAAGAGCGATCTCGGACTCAGTAAATGGCTTAATGAGGAGCCTGCCTTCGAAACCGAGCTTATACTTACGAAGAACTGATGAACAAAACTAACAACTTTGAATAAGAGAAAGAATACGAGTATATTGTCTTGATATGCATGTTACATGTGTCTCATGAATACTAATCTTCCCCCTTTATATGGTAGGGGAATTTTACCCTTTGTACAATTCTAAAAAAAGGTAAAAATCTTTCATTTCGCTAACCATTGATTTTCTGCCAATACGGACTGAGATTCACGTCGTGATATGCGGTTGGGCATGGATATCACAGCCCTTCGTAAGTCATGTGCATCCATTTGATAATGTTCTCCGATGTCTTGAGGCTCGAACTAGACCTGAAGGACGTGGTTTCGATGCTTCCGAGGGCATGCATCTTGCTCGAACCCCGATACAACGGCTCCTCGCCCAAATTTTGATTCCTTACGAATACGTTTACCGGGAAATCGAGATGTTCAATGGGCTCGATTTTACTTTTATACAAACTCCTCAGAAAATTCTGTTATATCGGTTTACTTAGGCTTTTTTTTAATGAGAAATATAGGTCCTATAGGGTTACTCAAAAATTTTCGTTTGCATATTTTTGCAAGAAAGCTTTTTGAAAATTTTCATTTATTATAACGGGGAGGGTAAAGGGGAAGGGAAAATAAGGAGGGGCTGAAATCTCAATCGAGTATATGATATTTGAATGGGTTGAGGCATTGAGTAATAATACTAGTACTAGGTTGAATAAGCGGGTATATGTGACCCGAAAAATAGACACGAATAACCCGCTGACTCTGTTGTCTACCATGGGTGGCAGTGGCACTCCATTAAGACAGTGTTCTAGGGCACACAGACGAAGTGCAAAGAGAGCAAAAAAATGCCGTTCATTTCGAAAATAGAGAGGCAATCAGATTACAGTTCCTTCAGCTCTAGTTGCCCCATTGTCATTGACAACGGCGCTTCCTATTTCCGTATTGGGTATTCATCCCTAAATTCCCAAATTCTCTCTATGCTTGAGTTTCTTTTTTTTTTCCCCGTTTATTTAGCTTCGGATTTGTCAATTGACAGGTGGGCAGGAGAGAATGACCCGCGCGTAATCTTTCGAAACATTGTTCAGAGGCCTCGCCACAAAACGACTGGTTTGTTTATTTTCTTTTCCAATTGAGTTCAAGGAGAATAACAAAAATGAACCACATTTTCATGATTCTCTACAAGACTAGGGAGATTTTAGATTATGATAGCTGATTGAGAAGGACGGATTGCATTTAACTTCTTAACTTCAGAATGTGTTGACCGGTTGTCTCCATATATATATGTTAGCATTTTCACCTGTTTGGATTGCCTCTATACTTCTATCTTGTTAAATGTTAATCCTGTGGCTTTTACTTTCTTTTGATAAGTGAAAGGAACATTCAGAAGGTTAACTTGACACCTCTTATGAAACTTTAACAAACTTTTTTTCCCATGAAAGAGAAATCATTTTTCTGTTTTGGAATACTTTACAGTATGAATTCATGTACTTTGATTTCATTTCCCTCTTTTGATTTCTTTTCTGAGTGCTCAGTACTCAAAAGCAAATGCACAACCCAGATAGAATTGTTTGGTTCCTAAGCCATTATACATGGAGGTTGTGATTGGACCATAACCATGTTGTATACTTGTATTCCGGTCATTCTAAAAGCTGCATAAGCCCAATTTGTTATTTTGGGGGTGGAGTGGGAGGGGGGGGGGGGGCAAACAAACTTGAATTAAGTGTCATGCAATTGCAGCAAGGGTGATGAGGGAGCAGTATCAAGATAGCAGCTCATAATATTCAGAAAATAGAAAATTCAAGAGACTCAAGGCCATGATAATTTTTTGTTTTCTTGAGTTTCATGGATATAATGAGGAGTCTGTTAACAGGGGCAGATGCCTCCTTCTTCGCAAAAGAATACTACGAAGGAGGAAAAGTAAGAGAAAGTTTATTAATTAGGAGAAATGGTAGACCCAGTTTTGGTTATCCAGAAAAATTGGTAGACCAGGGTTTTCTAGTACATAGTCTTTCCTATGTGGCATTGACTTTTCATTTGCTATGCACTATAGTAGAACAGGCTGACATGTGTATTGGTGCTCTGCTTAGGTTCTTCAGAATAGACTCTAAACTGCTGAAAATTGAAAGTACCCATGTCGGTGCTCACAAAGATACCTGTCTGAGTCCCTATGTTAAAACTTTTATTCCTTGCTTATGAGACGCTTAAGTAGCTGCTATATTTGTTGTTTTTATAGTCCCAGAATGATAAACTTTTGCAGCATGCTCTTGGGAAAATGAGATATTATCTTTGATTTTTTTATGTGATGCTTAACTTTAAGTTCCTCATTACAGTTTTAAATAAGGCATGAATAGTAGTTAGATTTGGTATATTAGAATCTTGCCATTTTCTTACCTGGTCGCTCTTATTTATTTGTTGGTAAGTTTAATTTAAAGGTATTTTTTTTTCTTAAAAAAAAAAAAAAACTAGTAGTTAAAAGGTATTACGAAGATAAAGGAAAATTTTGGTCCTTGTGAATAGTGAAACTAAATGGAAACCGATAATATTGAATTTCAATAATTTCCCTTGTTTAAATATCTAGGATGCATGGCATGCTTGACATGCTTTCATGATCATCCATTGATGTCTATCCTTGATGTGCATGTTAGTGTTTTCAAAAGCGAAAAGTGCGAAAAGATCGACAAGATCCAAAGGTGAAGCGAAAACGGGGAAGCGAAGTGCAAGCATTGTTGAAGTTAGGTGTCAAGCTACATAAAATTGAAAAAATGCCCAACACATGAATTTAGTACTATAATAATGTAATTGCGATTAAAATAACTAACAATATTGACGATATTAATCTAACTCCTCAACTTTATAAAATAAAAATAAAAATAATAATCCAACTCCTTAAAATTGAGATTCAAATAGCCGACCACTTCTTATTAGGATCACTTTGCGAATCATTGTTTAAAGTACAAATTTCTCTAAAGCATGACTTCATCAATGAAGTAATAACTCCTCGCTTCGCATCACCTCATCTCCTTAAGAGACAAACGATGTCTCTTAGTAACACATGTCAAACGAGAATGACATGACTATGGATTTTGGGGGCTCCTTCAAAATAGACTAAAATGTTTTAAAAGTTGAACACGCTCATTTTGATACCTAGCAGTACGTTTTCCAGATGTATACCGTCCATAAGTCCATGTAGCGTAGATTGATGTTCTACCAAATTTTATTGCTCCACTTAGTTATGGAAGAAAAGAAAATTAAGTTGCCACCTTAGGTTTTGTGCTTTAACTTCATAACTATGGCTAAATGTATACACAAGGAGGTATTTAGGACTTGATCCTTAGTCCTTACGAGTGCTACCTAACTGGAATAAACACATCCTTGCAA
Organism: Nicotiana undulata; assembly: GCA_005239495.1. Taxonomy (NCBI): domain Eukaryota; kingdom Viridiplantae; phylum Streptophyta; class Magnoliopsida; order Solanales; family Solanaceae; genus Nicotiana; species Nicotiana undulata. The sequence continues at coordinate 43,392 of ML258115.1, read as the reverse complement.
GGAGCCTAGGACAGAGTCAAAGATATAAGTTGGTGAATCTAGAATCTCCTTAACCCAATCCTAAGGAAACAATACACTAAATCTTGATATGCAATTATGCACTAACTTATCATGGAGACTGTATCTTAATTAGAAAGATGCATTTGAATGTATTAATACGACCTACTCTTCTAAAAAAGATAGTATTAATATGACCTGCTAAACCTATGAAATGTCTTCCTAGTGGCTTTCTTTTGTTCGGTTAAAATTTTGATTTAAACAGTCACATACGGGCAAAATTAACATTTTTCTATCATTTCAGATAAAAAAGCAGGTTTGGTTGTTCAAGGGGACTTCCAACCTCCAATGAGAGTTAGGACAGGGTAGACAAATGTGCAAGTTAATTCCTTGAAGTAACAATACGTCTCTTTTGGTGAAAGACTCTCTTTAATTGACAGTGTGTTGAATGGGATTCTCACCTGCCTGCATGATCTCATTATTTCATATTCCTTTATTAGTAGAGAAGAAAATAATATGAGAAGTCAGTTCTTATGGGAAGAAAATGTAGAAAAGAGGAAGATGCATTTAGTAAAACTGCAAGCTCTCATGAGAAACAAGAAAGGTGTACTTTGGGTGTGAAAAACTTGACCTGTTGTTTAGATGGCTTTGGATATATAATGAGGATGACAAATAACTCTGAACGGAAATAATTATTGTCAAGTATGGTAGGAAAGACTTCTGGTGTTTTTGCCGTGTTTTAGCTGCAGGAGTTGGTGTATTAAAACAAATATGTAAATTGTGGCCAGAATTTCAGCAAAACATAAGATGGAAGGTTGGTATTAGAATAGATTTCATGTTTTGTATGGCTTAACCACCGACAAATACTGTATAGTGGCTGGTTTACTAACTCAGTTTAGCAGCTTACCTTTAGGAGAAATTTTGATGATTGGGAGGTAGAAGTTAGTCAATTAAATGCACTTCTTGGAACCTTAAACCTTGATGTTAACAGGCTGGACTCTCAGATCTGCAGAGCTAGTAAAGAAAGGAAATTCTCTGTCAAAAGCTGTTACAGACTTCTTTAGAAACAAGTTGGCCATTGGGGCTTAACTTGGTGGTTGGGCCATGTTTTGGAAGCTAAAGCACCATGAAGGGCTGCTTGCTTTGGATGGGTTGCTGCCTTAGATGCCCAAGACAGGCTACAGGACAAAGGTTTTGTTTTATGTAGCAGATGCTTTTCCTGTGAGGAAGCTCAAGAATCTGCAAGTCATCTTTTTCTTCACTGCAGACAGACAAGGTAGATTTGGGAATTTTTCCCAAGTCTCTTTGGTGTGCAATGGGTGATGCCTCTAAGTATTAGAAGCTTATTAGAGTGTTGGCAGGGAAGATTGAAGGAGATATGAAAACCCATTCTTCTACATATCATGTGGACTATTTGTTTAGGAAGAAATAAGAGATGTTTTGACAGCCAAAGACATCATACTTCTGTTGTTATCAATAGATGTTCACAAAACTTGTATTTTGACAGCATGTAAGGGATGGTATGTTAAAAGGCACCTCAATATCATCATCTTTCATTTTTCCTTTCTTAACCTTCCCATCAGTTGGAGTAATTCTTTTCAGTCTGACATTATGTGATAGAAGTGTTTGCTCAAAGCTCAAAATAACTCTTCGTAGATAAACCGGACAGCTTTCAACTCACACCATCTAACTTGTATCTTCCTGTATAACAACGATGTTTAATTTTCTCTATTTGTGTCTGGTCTGCATAATTGGAACACTAATAATCTGAGTCATTAGGCTGGTTATATTATCCTATGTGATCGACTTCTCTGCCTTGCGTGAAGGATAGAAGTGATACTAAAGGCTTGTTTGGTTAAGATATCAAACTTTTACTGATCATGTAACTAATTGATCATTTGGTAGTTGATTGAAAAATGATAACTCTTTTGGAAGCAATGTATGTTGAGTTTACTTTTTTTTGATAAGGTAAGTGAAATGTCATTAAAGGCATCAAGAAGATGCAACAAAAGAAGGAAAGTGTCAGCTCTAATACAAAAAGACTATTATAAGGGTAAGGAGCTGACAAAATCCAGAAACATATCATATTTATTGACAGGAGAAGGATTCACCCAACTAAGAAGGTTAACCAAACATCTAGCTTTTAGATAGCTTCTAGGAGTTGAAATATACCATCAAAGCATCCGTGGTTCCGTTCAATCCAAATGCACCAATAGATACAGGCAGGCACCATGAGCCAGATGTGCTTTGTCATCTCTCCGGAGATCCCATGCTTCATAGAGCTCTCTGACTGAATTAGGCATAGACCAGTTCAGTCCAAAAATGGTTAAGAACATGTTCCAGATATCTGCTGCTACTGTGCAATGAATGAACATGTGTGGGATGGACTCTGAACTTGTGTGGCACATATGGCATCTATTGGCTAGTTGGAAACCTCTTCTGATAAGGTTATCCTGGGTTAAACAAGCTCCATTTAATACTATCCAGCAAAAGCACATAACCCTTGTGGGAAGTTTAGTCCTCCAGATTAATTTCCAAGGCCATAAATCTATTGGAACTTTGTTGGAGCTCTCTGCATAGGCTGCTTTAACTGAGTATACTCCATCTCTAGTATTACCCCGCTTCAATCTATCTGCTGCTTGGTTGTTCACTGGATGAGACTCCAAACTCCCAAGAACAGCCATTAGGTCATCAATATCCCAATCCTGCAGGTGCCTTCTCAAAGATGGGCTCCAAGTGCTGCCCTCCCAATACTGTAATTTGTAATTTGAAAAGTGCTTAATAATTAATTTATGATTAAAAATAATCCATAATGAAGCACATAAAATTATGGCCTAGAGGTCGATGAAGTTGAAATGGACCAAGGGAGACCAGGGTTCAAATCCCCATAGAGCTACCCGATTATACCTGTGCCGGTGGGAGGTAGTAGGCACTTGGTAGATTTGTTGAGGTGCGAGCAAGCTGATCTGAACACTATCTTATTAAAAATAAAAAAATTCCACGACGATCAGATTGTAGAAAAGTTTGGTGAAGAAATGATCAAAATTATTCCTTGCTAAACAACACTTCTTATGACCATGTTTTTAAATAGTCGAGGTGCGTGCAAGCTTGCTTGGACACTGCCATTATCTGAAAAGAAGTTCCATTTAAGAACAGACTGTAGTGAAGAAATTATCAAAATAACTTCTTGCTAAACAACACGTACCATAAACCTGTTTTTAAATAGCGAATCATATAATGCATCATCATTTGACCGGTGAATATTGGCATCAAGTTTTGTTATGTTCTTATCATATTGCAGGTGAAACAGTAACAGTTGTCGGTGATCACAATCCTGCTCTGCTGAAGTACTTTGATTGCACGCGTTCAGGACCTCGTTCAGCATTTGAGAGCAATGTTGTTTATCAGTTTGAGATAATGGAATATGTAAGACTTCTATTTGGTGGGATTCCACTGGGTTGCTGTTGTTGTTGTTGTTGAGTTTGTAAGCTTGACCATGAAAGGTGATGAGTAAACTTTATTCCCAACTCTCTCCCCCAAAACAGAGAAAGAAATATCAACGACCTACCAGAGCATGAAAGCCAGTTGAGCTGACAATTTATCTAGACTTTAGGCCTAACTACTGTGTTCTATGTTTTCATTCCTATTTTCAAGAGAGAATACCCTCTCAGGATTTTAACTATAACCTCTTTGGGATGTAAGGCCAAGGGGGCAAGGCAATTTCACGATGTTATTTTAGAGTGTCAAGACAGTGCAATCTGACTAAGATATTGATGCGCGGCCAATTGTAGCGGAAAGCTTCTCGATAATGATTCGTTTTCCTCCTTTTGGCCGGCACTGATGCCATACTTGGCACTCTTGGTGTAAGTGATAGTTGGATCTTATATTTGGTTTATGGGATGCTATGTTGCTAAGCAGGGTCTGACATATGAAACATTGATGATTGTGGATTATAACTTGTCTTTCTGCTTTGTCTTGTTTGCATTAGTTATGTTACATTATTCTTATATTCATTTTTTCTGCAATGATACTCATGTTACCATTATGTTCGCGGTTTGCTGTATGTAGATACTGGACTTTGGGTTTGATCGATTAGGTGCCGATCAGTCACAGGTATGTTTGCTTTCATTCAACTGTTACTCAGGATGATAGACGGATCTGATGCTATTACATTCAGCTTGGTTTATTAAGATTTCTTGGTGCTTGCTGTCCAGAGTGAAGCTTTAAAATCCTTGTTGTGGCCTTTGACTGTTGCTTCTGTTTGATTATTTGATATAAACTGTTTATGTCGGTCGTTGATGTTTTGATCCCTGTCAATTGTCAAATTATTCTATCTTACTATTTTTTCCCGCAGAATTTTTGTCCAACTGTATTTTCTGGGAATCTTGAACAGGATGCAAACTGATATGCTAACACAGAAAAGAAATTGAAAAAACAGCTCTACTCAGAAGCTAAGGATGAATTGTATCTTGCTGTTTATGTTTTGATGTGAAGAAAGTTACATAAATGATGTAGAATCCATATTAGACATGATATAATCCTTGTGTGAAGAGCAAGGATAGGTTTTTGCTACCCTTTTTTTGGAAACTTTATATGGATACCAGCACAATCTTTGTGCTGTGATTTTAATACAAATGTTACTTTCTTAAAAAAAAAAAAAGAATTAGAAGAAACATGGGCTAAGCAAGCATCATATAAGTCCTTATAGTTTTACTGACCTTATGATATCAATATCATCAGTTTACACATTATAGGAAATTGTATGGTGTGACACAGTTTTTGTTAAAGGAGATTCTTGACACTATCCTCTTTCTCTTCTCTCTTTTTTCCCCTCTTGCAAGAGATTCCGTGTCAATTGATGTGCCTCCATATCTAGGTTTTCTCGATGTCATTGGCTTAAACAATTGAGTGATGATATATGTTGCATATGTATTGCATATATGTAAATGAAGAGATGCACTTCAGTTTGCGTACCTTTGTTTCTCATAAGGCATACATACATATATGCACAGAGATACCACTACTTGAGCTAATTTGCCTACAATCCAGTTTTATACTTCCAAACTGGCTATTACGGCATAGATTATGGTGCATAGCATGTATATTTGGGATTCAGTGGGTGATCTGAGGGACGGTCAGAGAGTTACTACCCTAAGATAAGGAGAAAACGGGACTGGACTCCTCTGGCGCTTATGTGAACAATATATATAGAGAGAGTGAAAGGCTGTTGAAAATTCTTTTGTACACTTGGACGAAACTTTCGTTTTTTACAGTGTGAAGTTCTGGAGCCCATATGATATTCCAGTGAGCATGACTAAATGCTCTTTCTAAAGAACCGTCTCTTTGGTAGAATTCTCTATGTATACATCCACAGTTTTCCTATCATATCAGTATAACCATTACGGCATTACCTTTATTGAGAATAAAATAAGTTGGAGCGGCAAAGCTAAGATGTTTAAGATATGGTGAAAAACAGACCTTTCACTTTTTGCCCTTTCCTTCGAACGTATCATGTCCATCTGATTTTGCGCATTTACTTTCTGCTGCATATAACCTGTTACTAAACTTCAGCTTGTAACCCCTTAAACCAATTCTTATGCCAATTCGGTGGCAGGACAGATCAACCATCCTATCTTAATTACTGAATGTGCTTGCAATCCAGTTCAGTCTCGTGGAAAAATGGCTGAGCTTCTTTTTGAGTCATATGGAGTTCCTTCAGTAGGTATGAACACCTATATCGGTTGCCTGGAGCTGTTTGCATTGCTTTAGATTCTAATGTTGTTAAAGTTGTGTGGCGCACTTGCAGTCATATCATTTTTTTGTCATCCTAAATATTGCTTTGTTTTATCTTGATCTTGTTGAAAGTTCTTTCATGTATGACAATATTCACTTGGTTCACTTCTCACCAAACAACAGTTCGTGGATTTGATAATTAAGAACATAACTTTCTGTGGCGTTTATGTGCACTTTTTGCTCACAATAGTCGCATTTTTCATATTGCAGCATTTGGTGTAGATGCTGCATTCAGCTATAAATACAACCAACAGCTTGGAATTTGTAAAGATACAGGTCTTGCAATCAGCTCAGGATTTACTACAAGTCATGTCATTCCGGTATGCTTTAGAGGCTTATTATGCAGCTTTTATGAATTAGCAGTGGTATTAGGATAATTGCATGATAAAGTTTGACTGAAGGTTAAAAATGCATTGTACCTTATCAATTTAGAAGGAAAAAAAGCAATTATGGGTAGTGTTAGTTGTGTAACCATCTCGTCTAAAAGTTTAAACCGCCAGAGAGAAGTGAGAACACTTTTATTTACTTAATTATATCTTCAACATGCTCCTCACATGTGTGCTTGATTCCTTTTTTTATTAAGCCAAGCACGTAAGAATTCGTTTTTATCCCAGAAACTGACTGACGATCTGGTCTGAACACCACTGTTACAAAAAATAAAAAGGAGAAACTGAACGACAATACTTGGTGAAAAAGAGATATCAGGTTGTAACTTAGAATCTGAGATAGTTCAATTTCTCAACTTATCCCTTGTATCTCCCGTGTCTCCCAAACTAAGTAGTTAGAACCTTCAAGTAACGGGTCCGAATTAATCATTGGACTCAAGTTTCCGAATTCCGTTTTTGGAACCAAAAACGTCAAAACAAAGCGACATAATGTTGGATTGAAGAGAGTTCTACCCAAAGTAACATACCACAAATTCTAGTTTAAAGGTTGATCAGAGAGTATATTTCAGAGAATGGTATTAGATTTGCCTGGGAAAACTCGTCGTTAAACGACCGAAGAGCTGCTTTTCTGTTTGAAACTGGCTGGAAAATCAATGAGAAATTCTGTAAACTGAATGGGAGGATGCAATGGCTACAGGCGACTTCCACACTGACGGAAATCTGCAGAAAAGTTGCCAGAGAAGAGATATCTGGCTGGTAAACATTCTGGAAAGCCAGAACCCTACTTCTGGTGGTCGGAAATTGCAGGAATTTAGATGGGTGGATGAACCCTAAGGAGTAGAAATCTCCCTCAAAAAGTGGCCTGAAAAGGGTTTACCCACCGGCGCGTGAGATTGACGCGTTGTGGGAATTGGAACTGCCAGTGGCGTGTGGCGGCACACGCTGCGGTATTTGGCGGAGCTTTTGCTGGGGTCGGTCACCGGAAGCTGAGCAACCCTGTGGTGGTGCCGTGGTGGTGATTTTTGCACAATAACGATGGAAAAATGATTTTGACATGAACATCCCCTTAAGTCACGGGAAAGTTGCATGGTTTCGAGTTTTTCTTGCTAGTCGCTGGTATGTAGTGATATTTTCTGCGTGTGACCATCTCTTCTAGCGATAGACCCTTGTGGTCCGGCCCTTCCCCGGACCCCGCGCATTGCGGGAGCTTAGTGCACCAGGCTGCCTTTGTTGTTTGTTGACCATCTCTTCTAAAAGTTTAAATTGTTAGAAAGAGCACAGATTTATTTACTTAATTATATTTTCAACTGGTAGGTTATCACATGTTAAAAAGTGTCAACCGTGCCCCTGTCTGGTGATGCCAATGTAATACAAGTGTCATCTTTGAAAGATATTTTTCGATTGGTGCAGGTCCCAGTATGTGAAAGAGATCAATGTTAAGACCTTATACACTTTCAGGCTAATTTCTGTTTGACATATCATGATGCAGTTTTTGCTAGCGGTAGGCTGTCATTTCTCATTATATGACTACTAATATATGACAAAATTTGTTGCATTTTCAGTTTATTAACGGAGAACCTGTCTATGAAGCGTGCTGTCGAACTAATGTTGGTGGATACCATGTCACTGATTATCTGAAGCAGCTTCTTTCACTCAAGCACCCTCATCACATGTAGGTGTTAATAGTTTTTTGAATGCATGACGTTGCTATACTCTTTTGGCTGTTTTTCAGGCCTCATCCTTAAATGCTTAAACAGATCAAAGCTTACATGGGAAAAGGTTGAAGAACTGAAGATGGAATACTGTTACATCGCCGCAGACTATGCTTCAGAGGTTCAATTATTTCAGGTAACTAGTTTCTCGGCACGTGCGTTGCACGTGTATACCGAGTCATATAGTTCATGCTTAATAAAATAGTACCATCAAAGTTAAATTAAATATATGTCATACTTTCACCTTATTAGATTTTATGAGATAAAAAAATATGTAATAAAGAGTATCTTACCTAATACTTTTTTAGAAATGATTTTCGTGATGCATATTTCTTTCATCCATTTAGGTTGCTTTGGCATTATCAGGACTGTTGTTATGAAAATTTCTCTAGCTAGAAAAGAAATCAAGAAATTTAGTATAATTTCACTCTACTTAATAATAAGATATATAAGTACATAAGATTGTTGGCATACTATATTTGTACATTGAGATTCTAACATTAGAAAAGCATATGATTTTTTTATCATGATCGTTCAATTTCTTCGACAACTTCACCGTTATTTTCAATAACATCTTCCCATAAAATAGAGTTATATGATCATACTTATATATTTAAAGTTACATTAACTTATATATTTAAAATTACATTAACTTATCTATATGGTATATCAAATGAACTTACTATCATAAAAACTTGTGTAATTTTAATTTACATTTCTTTGTAACTATATTATTTCCTTTTTCTCCCGTTCCGTCCTCCAATAAGTAATTTCAATATTACTAACATGTAAACTATATCATAAAAAAGCATGAGAATCTTATATTTTTTCATAAAATTATCTTTATTTATTGATTTACTAATGTCATTTTATTTTTTATTTAAATAGTACTTGATATGTGTGTGTGAATCTATGCAAAAAGAATAGAATGTTTAATTAATATTGTTGTGATTCTCGAGAATCATGTGCATTCCGAAAAGCTATAATATTAAAATGCAAACATAATTTTTTTTTTGATCTTAAAACTTTTAAAGTTTGGACATGATCTCTCCAAATAGGATACTCCACTTTATATCATCCTTCAACTTAAAAGTAAACTTTCACATAATTTTTATGTATATACCATGGTATAAAATATATGAATTTCAACTTAGCAATAGAATAACAAATTTAATTGTAACACTAACTAATATACTACTCCTTAACATAACAAACATGTATCCAATTTTTCCAAAATCACAAATTAATTTAGGTAATTAAAAATTTAAAAGGTGTGAGTTTAAAACGCTAAAACCCGAAATATTTTGCCTCTTTCATTTTGATTTGTTGCTTTGACGTTGTAGTCTATCCCCATTTTCAAAGCCATATCTCGTAAGAGCAAACCTTCTAACTTTCAAAGAGGCTCAGTTCTAAAAAGCCTTGCATGAGTTGTCTCCAAAAAATTGTAAACATGGGTATTTTGAATTCAAGTTGTATTCCTCGCCATTTGTCATCATAACCAATTGCTTACAAAATTCTATCACTGCCACAATATCCACCACTTTTCTTTTCTTCTTTAACCACCTTTTTTGATAACCCAAATGCATCTGTATTTTTTTTAAACCTCTCCATATAGTTGTATGCTTACACAATAACGATGACTCCAAGTAATTGGAGCACTATTGTCCTTATATTGTTATAAACACGGTAAAAGATAATTTAAAAAAGTGAAATTATGCAAGAATATAAGTGAGGCATTTTAATGAAACCATTTTTAGGACAGAAAATTTTCATACGGTACAAATAGATAAAAATTATATCCCCACTTGATGCAATGTTGAATTGCTTTTTTATTTCTTATGACTGGTCATTTTTAGCGGCTATATAAAGGCTTTTATAGTGAGGGCTTTGTTTTAATCTTGAAGGCATCCAACTGTTGTTAGGAATAGTTGGTGACTATTCAGAATGAACACAACTATATTTAGAAGGGCACAATAAATGTGAAAAGTTTCTTCCATATAAATTGTTATAAAATAAATGGTTAAAAAATTATTTTATTTTTAATCGGTATTTTGGTAATTCAACTTTTAACTTTTGAGGTTCGACTTTTAGTGAAGATCATTGTTAACTTCCATTTTTCGGGCGCAAAGTTAAAGAACTTTTACGAACTAATGTATGGCTATGGGCTTGTCATTTTTTTCACTATGGATCTCATTTGTATACGGTTTGTAGCTTTTCATCACCATTTTGTAAATGGAATACAAAAAGGAACAGTTGTGACTTTTGACAAAGAACATGAAACGTCGGCTTGATTTTTTTTTTAAAATGTCATTTAGAATAGTTATGTTTTTAAGAAGGGCATTTTGGTAATTCAACTTTTAGGTTCAAGGGTTCCCACTTTTATAATAATATAGATAGATTAACACTTTTCGCTCGTCCTTCTGGTTTCCAGAGGTAAAATATTTGATTCTTTTGTGACAGAGGGGGGATAAGGAAGCTGAAGAAAAGTCCAGATGTTGGCAGCTTCCTTGGACTCCATCACCAGCCGATGAGCCTCCATCAGAAGAAGAACTTGCTAGAAAGGCGGCTTTGAAGGAAAAACAAAGTCAAAGGTTGCGTGAGATGGCTGAAGCGAAAAGATCCTCAAAAATAAATGAACTTGAAAATGAATTAAAAGGTTTGGAATTCCTCTTAGAGAAACTCAAGGACACTGAGGATGACCAAATTGTGTCGTTCCTTGCAAGTAGAGGTTATACTTCTAAACGTGAAGTGGAAGCTGCTTTTGCAAAAGTTACTCAAACACTTCGGAAGGCCAAGGGTGAGCAAGTTCCGAGTGACGAGAAAGCAGATGCTTCTGCAGCTGAGAAGTATTATCTCATTGATATACCTGATGAAGAACTTTCAGCAGAGCAGGTATGCACGTAAATCTCCATATTGGTAGTTGTATTCTTGTCAGATAATACTTGAACTAGTTTATTGTAGAGCTGCTGCTACTAAATTTATTGTTGCAATTGTCTCTTCCACCCCACTCTTGGCCAGCTTTGTGCAAAATCATCTTCCACTTATTTTCTCGTTCATTTTCTATGTTGGACTTTTTAACTGACAAATGAAAATGTTGAAACTTCTTGATAGCTCAAGGAGAAGAGAAGACAAGTGTTTCCACCCCACTCTTGGCCAGCTTTGTGCAAAATCATCTTCCACTTATTTTCTCGTTCATTTTCTATGTTGGACTTTTTAACTGACAAATGAAAATGTTGAAACTTCTTGATAGCTCAAGGAGAAGAGAAGACAAGTGTTTCCACCCCACTCTTGGCCAGCTTTGTGCAAAATCATCTTCCACTTATTTTCTCGTTCATTTTCTATGTTGGACTTTTTAACTGACAAATGAAAATGTTGAAACTTCTTGATAGCTCAAGGAGAAGAGAAGACAAGTGTTCCTGAAGTCCACAACGGAAGCACGACAGAGAGCTAAACAAAAGCGTTTGGAGGAGGAGTTAGAAAAGGAGAAGGAAAAGAAACTTGAGGAACAAAAGCGCCTGTATGTTGTATTTCTTCTCAGATAATACTTGAACTAGTTTATTCATTGTAGCATTATTAAACTTGTTTATTATGATGTGCTTTAATATCTATGTTTCTTCTCAAAATGGATATAGTTATTTGTATTGATTAGGTAAAAACTAATATTTTGTAATTACACTTTTGCCGCATTCATCTTATCTTGTGTAGGGAAAACCCAGAACGCTATACGGAGCAGTTGCGAGCCAAATACAAAGAGCTGTCGGAAAAACTTGAGCAGCGAAAGCGATTGAAGACAAATGGGAACCATGCAAATGGCAATAATAATGTTTCTGGAGGTGTAGGTCGTGGGGAGAGGTTGAATGCTGCCCAAAGAGAGAGGATGCGCTTGTTAACCACAGCAGCATTTGATCGAGGGAAAGGTGAAGATACTTTTGGTCAAAGGGATGAAGATTGGCAACTCTACAAGCTAATGAGTAGAGATAATGATGATGATGACGATGATAAGCCAGATCAGGATGAAGCCGAGTTGGCTCGCATCTCATCTAGGCTTCAGGTCAGTACATTTCCTGATACTTGATGCAGTGCTTAGTCTACGTTGGGTTGTTCTTTAATAGATGTATACTGATGTGACATATCTGCACAGGAGATCGACCCTTCGTTTTTTCCAGGATCAGAGTCTGGAGCCTCTGCCTCAGAGGTGCCACGTTTCCGTCCTCTAACAAAGGAGGATTTTCAAATCATAATTGGGGTTGAAAGATTTAGATGTCCTGAAGTTCTATTCAATCCCAACTTAATTGGAATTGACCAGTCAGGGTTGGATGAAATGGTTGGAGTGTCTTTGAGAAGATTGCCTACTTGGGGACAAGGCTTGGGGGATAAAATGACAACTTCGATACTTATGACTGGCGGGAGTTGTCTCTACCCAGGTATGGCTGAGCGCTTGGAAGCAGGAATTCGGATGATCAGGCCATGCGGAACTCCTATAATGGTTCTCAGAGCAAGAGATCCAATTATGGATGCATGGCGAGGTGCTTCAACGTATGCTGCTGCTATGCAATTTCCACAGCAAACATTCAGTAGAATGGATTATTATGAAAAAGGTGAAGATTGGCTTCGTAGATATAAGTTCAGATACAGGATCTAATTGTTCAAGTTGAAACTGATAGATTTACATAGGTTTAGTACACTCAGCAGGCTATGTTATATATGAATAGCGGACCATTAAGACCATTTTATACAGGATAATATTGTGCTGTATTCGTAATGAATGTGTTTCACAACTTGCTTTTTAAGTATCTATGGCCTGACGCCTTGATCTTTCTTTAAATCATTCTGGTCCTTCCGACCTACACCCCTCCCCACACGAGCTGTCAGATGGCAGATAGGTAATGGATCACTCATCAATGTATGGAATGACATCTGGCTACCAAATCACAGTTCTCTCCGTAGTCTTATTCAAGATCCACCAACTTCTTCAGAACCTCCGTAGTCTTATTCAAGATCCACTAACTTCTTCAGAATCGGCCCTAACAGCTAACACATTTCTTGCCCAAGGCCAATGGAATATCCCCCAACCTCATTCAATTGCCCTCCACCATTCTCTGCCTAATCCATAATACATACTTTCCCCAATCCCGAAACCGCAACGATACATTATCTTGGGTTTTTCCCCACAACGGCTTCTCCACTATATCGGCATACAACCTTTATCTCCTCACCACCTTCCCTGACCAACCGGCCCCACCAGACTTTCACTGGACCTGGAAGTTTAACATTCTCCCCAAACTTAAAACTTTCCTCTAGCTTCTTCTATTACACCGCCTCCCCACAACATCCTATCAAGCAGCCATTAACATTCTTCCAATACCAAACTGCCATTCCTGTCCACAGCTCCCCGAGACACTATCCCACCTATTCTTCCATTGCCCGAATGTGCACCACATTTGGTCATTCTTCAACATCCTCACACCAAACACCAATTTCCCAGACTGGCTCAAGCTTCATTGGGCCACCCCCACAGGAATCTTTTACCTACTAAGGTATTGATGTTCTTGCCTCGCTCCTGGTTCCTTTTATCCTTTGGCATATTTTGAAAATTAGAAATGAGAACCTTTTCAACAACCTACACAACCCATTGCACCCCCAACCATCCGATTCTATGTTATCGAATTTTACTTCTTATCTCCCACACCATCGCTACCTCCTCCTACTTATGTCCAATACATCAAATGACACCCCCTTGACCCTCTCTTCTTTAAGCTTAATACCGAGGATTTTTTCCATCCTCAAATGCGACGAGCTTCTGCTGGAGGAATTATCCGTACCATGGACAATGGATACGAGGATTCAGTATGCCCATACTCTTAGGTTTCCATACTGCTAAAGACTTACTTCTTCTTCCCTTACATATTGAAACAGACTCATAGGTACTCATCTCCATGATCCATAATGCGAATGATACACACTCACATTTTATTTCTGATTGCAGGACCTTACTCCGCCAACTGCGGACAACCACACTAGATCACATCTATTGGGAGGCAAATGGTGTAGCAGACGCACTGGCTAAACATGACATGAGCTTAAATCCTTCTAAAGGACAATTGCAATGGAGTCTAATACATTTTATGTCTCCCCCACCCTTTGTTTTAGCTGCTTTCAATAAGGACCAATCCGACTGTCACGACCCGGAATTCCCAACCTCGTGACCATAGTGGCGCCTAACATCTACTTTCTAGGCAAGCCAATGTTATTAAACTAATTATCCAGTTTTTAACAATTAACATAGGGTAATGATATTTAGCGATGAATAAACTCAGAATTTAACACAGTGTTAATAGAAATAACGTGATGCTAACTACTCCCAGAAATTAGGAGTGACCATTGCATGACAAACTAGAATATTACATATATGGTATGAAATAAAGTACAATTGTTTGAGACTAGATAAACAATATAATGCAGAAAGAAGGGGACTTCACAGTTGTGGATGCCGTGAAGTTATACCTCAAGTCTCCAAATGTAGATCAATCTGAACAGAATACCACCAGACGCCGCTAGGATCAATACTAGTATCTGCACAAAAAATGCAGAACTGTAACATGAGTACAACCGACCCAATGTACTCCGTATGTGCCGGGCATAACCTCGACGAGCTAGTGACAAGGCTATGACAAGACACCTACGTAAAATCATGTACAAATATATACATAAAGCAACAAAATAACAAGTAGAACAATTAAAATATTAACTGGGATGTGACATGCGAAAAGGGGGAATATCATAAGAACGACAAGTATGAAATTACCAAATAATATCTTTTCGAAAGATAACCAATCCTGGAATTAAATAAGGCAACGAAATAAAAATTGTACGGCATCACCCTCGTGCTTTTACTCTAAACCTCACGTGATATGATAAATGATGATAAGCAATCAAATTTACGGCATCACCCTTCGTGCTTTATTCCTCATAATCTCTCAAATAGATGATAATGTATGCAAATAAGGCACGACATCACCCTTCGTACTTTTCATTCTTCCTCACCAAGCAACAATACAAATCTGAATTAACAATACGGATGTGGGGGGGTGGGGTGGGGGTGGAGCAATTTCACTTCAGTTATAGTGTCATGATAACTAACTCAACTTTCAAATTTCTCAACATCTTTAAAATAAACAATAAATACGAGATGAATGATTAAAGAAAGTAATAAGCTAACCTAAGCATGGATAACATCGTCAATGAAACAACATAGTACAAAGAAACAGTTTCCACCCGCATGCTTTAACCAAATGACAACACATATATACTCGTCACCTCACATATGCATCGTCCCTAGCAAATAGACCAACAAGTCCTAATCCCTCAAGTCAAGATTAACCACAATACTTACCTCGCTCGACAACCAAATCAAGGCATAACCACGAATTTTCCTTTAGAATTAGCCTCCAAACCAATCAAGTCTAGCGAAATATCGTTCAAATTCAAATTAGTCTTTAGAAACTAGCCACGAGTGAAAAAGATTCAATATTTAATTTTGGAAGAAGTCAACAAAAGTCAACTCCAGGCTCGCTTGGTCAAAACCCGAGATTCAGACAGAACCAATTATCCATTCATCCCCGAGTCCGGTTATGTAATTTATTTCAAAATCCGACCTCAATTTCATGTCTAAATCTCAATTTCTTAAATCCTCAATTCTACCTAAATCCCTAATTTCTACCATAAAACAAATCTTAGATTAAAGTTGATATCAATGGGTGTTTATGGAAATGTAATAAAACAAGTTAAAATCTACTAACCAATGATGTTGGGATGAAAAACCTCTTCAAAATCACCTCTTGGCGGAGCTCTAACTTGAAAATGGTGAAAATTGGTTCAAATCCTGACTTTGGAATGTTTTAATACCTGGGCGTTAGGCATTCTTCACGTTCACGAAGCACCTGGCGCGTTAGAGAAGAACATCGAACAAAAGGCCTTTGCGTTCGCGAAGGCTTACTCCCTCCTGCCTTCGTGTACGCGAGCCAAAGAACGCGTTCGCGAAGAGTAACAGACAGACCACCCCCAGATTCCCACAACCCTTCGTTTTTGCAAGAGGACGGTCGCGTTCGCAAAGGGTAAAACCCCCACTACTTCGCGTTTGCAAGCCAGTCCCCGCGTTCGCGAAGAAGAAATTTTTCCCTAGCAAAGCTTCCCCTTCGCGATCGCGAGAGTAGCTTCGTGATCACGAAGCACAAAACCTCAAACACCAGAAACAGCTGAACCAACAATCTCTTATGTCCAAAAATGGTCCATGGCCTATCTGAAACTCACCCGAGCCCCTTGGGCTCCAAACCAAGCATGAACACAAGTGTAATAATATCATACGAACCCGCTCGAGCGATCAAAACACCAAATAACATCTAAAACTACTAACCGGGCATTAGAATGCATGAAATTTCAAAGAAAACTCAAGAAACTTTAAAATCGCAACCGAGCATCTAAATCCTATCAGACCAACTATGATTTGCACCAAATTTTACAGACAAGTTTCAAATAGAAAAATAGACCTATATCAAGTCCCAGAACCAAAATCTGAACCCGATAACCATAATGTCAGCCTACGGTCAAACCTAGAAAATTCCAAAACCTTCAAGTTACTAGCTTTCGGCAAAACAAGTCAAACTAGCCTAGGGATCTCCGAATACAATTTCAGGCATATGCCCAAGTCCAAAATCATGATATGGACCAACCGGGATCATAAAAATACCGATTCGGGGTGGTTTACATTAAAAAATGACCGTAGTCAACTCAAGTTGTTTTTAAAGCCAAAAATCATATTTTGTTCAATTTTTTATGTAAAAACTTTTCGAAAAAAGACAGGAACTATGCACGCAAATCGAGGAATATCAAAATAGAGTTAATAGAGGTTTCAGAGCTAAAAAATAAGGGCTAGTACTCAAAACGACCTATCGGTTCATCACATTCTCCACCTCTAAAAGAAATGTTCTTCCTCGGACTCCCATGTAGCTGCCTTGATCGGCTGACCCCTCTATTGCACTTTCACAGAAGGAAAAATCTTAGACCTAAAATGTCCAATCTGCCGGGCTAGAATAGCCACCGACTCCTCCTCATAGGCTAAATTCTCATCAAGCTGAACTATGCTGAAGTCCAAAACATGCGAGCTATCCTCATGATACTTCCGAAGCATGGAAACATGGAATACCGGATGTACTCCTGATAGACTAGAAGGCAATGCAAGTTTGTAGGCAAGAGGGCTCCCCAACTCGCTCAAGGATCTCAAAAGGGCCAGTATACCTAGTGCTAAACTTTCCCTTCTTCCCAAACTGATCACACCATTCATAGGCGTAACCCTGAGCAAAACCATCTCTCCCACCATATAAGCTACATCCCGAACCTTCCGGTCTGCATAACTCTTCTGCCTAAACTAAGCTGTACGAAGTCGATCCTGAATCAACTTAACCTTCTCCATAGCATCACGGACCAAATAAGTGCCCAACAACCTAGCCTCTCCGGGCTCAAACCAATCATTCGGCGAATGACATCGCCTCTCATTTAAGGCCTTATAGGGTGCCATATGAATACTCGACTGGTAGCTATTATTGTAGGCGAAATCTGCAAGAGGTAAGAACTAGTCCCATGAACCTCCAAAATCCATAACACAAGCACGTCACATGTCCTCCAAGATCTGAATTGTGAACTCTGACTGTCTTTCCGTCTGAGGATGAAACACTATGTTCAAATCAACTCGCGTGCCAACTCTCGCTGCACGACTCTCCAAAAATACGATGTGAACTGCATGTTCTAGTAAAAAATGATGGAAATGGGAGCGTCGTGCCGGCGCACAATCTCTTGAATGTAAATCTTAGCTAACCTCTCTGAAGAATAGGTGGCCGCCACCAGAAATGAAGTGCGTGGACTTAGTCAAGCAGTCCACAATAACCCAGACTGCATATACTTCTTCCAGGTCCGTGGAAAGCCTACCACAAAGTCCATAGTGATGCGCTCCCACTTTCACTCTGGTAAATCTAATATCTGAATCAGTTCACCCAGTTTTTTGATGTTCATACTTCATATATTGACAATTCAAGCACCGAGATACAAAAACAACAATGTATGCCACCAATAGTGCTGTTTCAAGTCACGATATACTTTCATGAGATATGGGTGAATAGAATAACGCGAACTGTGCGCCTTCTTAAGGATCAAATCTCTCAACCCATCAACCTTTGGAACACAAATCCGGCCTTGAAGCCGCATAACATCATCATCACCAATCATTACATCCTTGGATTCATCCCCCAGCATCGTATCCTTCAAAACCAACAAGTGAGCATCATCAAACTGGCGAGCCTTGATACTCTCCAACAACGAAGACTGTGCTACAACACAAGCATGAACACGATCAGGCTCCAAAAACATCTAATCTTACAAACCGGTTGGCTAAAGACTAATTATCCATGGATTGTGGTCTCTCAGCTACCAGTAAATATGCCAAACTACCCATACTCTCCGACTTCCTAATGAAACAACCACTACATGAACCTTCAATTGTCAATACGTGTAAGCAATCACCCTACCTTCCTATATTAATACTGCACCAATCCCAATACGCGATACATCACAATACACAGTGTAAAACCCTAAATCTGTAGGAAAAACCAACGCTGAGGCTGTAGCCAAAGTAGTCTTAAGCTTCTGAAAGCCCAACTCACACTCATCAGACCATCTGAGAGGAGCACCTTTCTTTGTCAACATGGTCAATGGGGCTCCGATAGTTGAAAACCCCTCCACGAACCGGCAATAATAACCTACCAATCCTATGAAGCTCAGAATCTCTGTAGCAGAAGTAGGTCTAGGCCAGTTCTGAGCTGACTCAATCTTCTTAGGATCGACCTTAATGCGCTCGGAAGATACAACATGGCTAAAAAAGACAACTGAGTCCAACCAGAACTCATATTTTGAAAACTAGGCATACAACTAACTCTCCTTTAAGGTATGAAGCACAACCCGAAGATGCTGCTCATGCTCCTCTCGACTCCGGGAGTAGACCAAATTATCATCAATGAAAACGATCACAGAAGAATCCAAATAGGGCTTGAACACTCGACTCATCCAATCCATAAATGTTGTTGGGACATTTTTCAAGCGAAATTACATCAGTAACAACTCATAGTTACCGTACCGAGTCCGAAAAGGTGTCTTAGGGACGTCATATGCCTAATCCTCACCTGATGGTAGCCAAATCTCAAATCAATTTTCGAAAATACTTTGGCACCCTGAAACTGGTCAAATAAGTCATCAATCCTCAGAAAAGGATACTTTTTCTTGATAGTGATTTTGTTCAACTGCCGATGGTAAATACACTCCTTATCGTTCTATCCTTCTTCACAAATATCATTACACTCCAAGGCGAGACGGGTCTAATGAATCCCCCTGTCAAGCAAGTCTTACAATTTCTCCTTCAATTCCTTCAACTCAACTAGGATATGGAAGAATAGAAATGGGTTGAGTGCCCGGATCCAAGTCAATACATATGTCGATATCCCTGTCGGGTGGCATCCCAGACAAATCTATAGGAAACACATCCGAAAACTCATGAACAACTGGTACTAAATTCATACCGCACTAAGATCATGGATAAAAGCCAAATATGCTAGACATCCCTTCTCGACCATACACCGAGCCTTCACATAAGAAATAACCTTGCTAGTAGAATTGTCAAGAGTCCCTCTCCACTCTAATTGAGGCAACCCCGACATGGCTAATGTCACCGTCTTTGCGTAACTATGCAATATACCATGATAAGGTGACAACCAATCCATACCCAAGGTAACATCAAAGTACCATATCAAGAAGTAGAATATCTACACTACTCTCAAGGCTCCAGATATAAACAACACACGAACGATAAACACGATCTGGGGCACTCAAAGAATCACGAGGCAAGACCAGATATGAAGAAAAATAGGATAACACGTATGAATAAGTAGATCTCGAATCAAATAGGACTGGGGCATCTCTATAACAAACCGTAACAATACTTGTGATGGAGATATCAGATAACTCTACCTCAGGCCTGGCTGGTAATGAATAAAAACGGGGATGCGCGCCACCACTATGACCTCCTCCCCTCGAACGACCTCAAACTGGCTAACCTCCACATATAACAACCTGACCACCACCTCTAGCGGCCTGGCCTCCACCTATAACAACCTGACCCCTACCTCTAGCTAGCTGAGTGGGCGGTGAAATAACAGGTGCTAGAACTATGGCACGAGAAATCTGTTGTGGCATGATGCCCTGTGACCTAGGGAAAAACCTCGCGACATGCCTCAGATCTCCACATGTATAGCAAGCTCTTGGCTGGTGTGGCTACTGAAGCTGAGACTGACCTTGACGACCCGGATACTCACTGTGATAGCTCTAAATCGGTGGTGCACTGATTGGAGCTGAAGGTGCATTATAGGCTGGGTGCTCCAAAGGATACTCATATGAACCACGACTACCTCAAGCGTTGTGGGATGCCTGTAGATCTAATTGAATCGACCTGGGCGGAATGTCTCAACAAAACGATTATCTACCTCCAGATGAGGCACCGCTGAAGCCACCGAAATGATGAGGCCTCTTCCTAGACACCATATCTCTACCCTGACTACGAATCATCTCGATTCGTCTAGAAATCTCTATGGACCTCTGGAAAGAAATATAATCCCCATTCTCCTTGGTCGTCTGTTGATACTGAAAGTAAGTCCATCAATGAATCTTCCCCCTCTCTCCCTCTCAGTAGGAAGTACGATAACTACATGGAGATCTAGGTCCACAAATCGTGTCTTATACTGAGTAACACTCATGCTATGCTGCTGAAGGCGCTCGAATTTCCTGCGACACTCATCTCTCAGAGTGAAAGGAATAGACTTCTCCAGAAATAGCTGCGAAAACTGATCCCTAGTGAGGGGCGGCGAACATGCTGGTCTACTCCGCTCATAACCCTACCGCCACCTCTTGGTAGGACCAGTCATCTAGAACACTACAAAGTCGATCCTATTGGTCTCAACAATACCCATGGTACAACACTCGTGGAAACGATCCAAATAGTGGGTTCTCAGAAGGTGAAACACTAAAATGAATAGGGAAAAGCTTTGTGAACTTATTAAATCTAATCCATCCCTTAGAAGACATCGCGGGCCTCTCCCCTGTCTGTGTAGAAATAATAGACTGAACTACCCCAACTGGCAGAATTGATAAAGTCTGATATACGGGAGCCATCTGCTCCGGAGTGTGAGTGGCGGGAGTTTGTGCTCCTCCCCCAGCCTGAGAGACAGCTGGTGCCATAGGAAATACTCCAGCCTGGGCCATACCATCCAAAAGTCCAACTAAGCGGACTAGAGCATCCTAAAGTAAGGAAGTGTCTATAAATCCCTTTGAGACCTAAGAGGGTCTGACTGGTGCGGTATGTATTGGGATATCCTCCTCGTAATCAACCTGAGGCTTCGCAGTGGGTGCTGTTGCATATGATCTAGGCTGAGCTCTGCCTCTGCCTCGACCCCTACCTCGACATCGACCCCTACACCTGGTAGTGGCAACAATACAGAGCTTCTTCTCCTGCCCGACTATAGATGTTGTGCGTGTTCTCACCATCTTCGAGAGAACAAGAATGGAATTATTCAAAACAAATGATAGATAAAATCGCACGATAAAGAAATAAAGAAGCGAAATTTTTCCTCTACAACCTGTAGAAAATAAGTACAGACATCTTCGTACCAATCCTCTAGCCTCTACTAAGCTTCCTCATGACTCGTGACACCTAGGCAACCTAGTGTTTAGATACCAAATTTTCATGACCCAGAATTCCCAACCCGGGACCGTGATGGAACCTAACATCTACTTGCTAGGAGAGCCGACATTATTAAAGTAATTATGCAGTTTTTAACAATTAACACAGGGTAATGATATTTAACGATAAATAAACTCAGAATTTAATAGTGTTAATAGGAATAATGGGATGCTAACTGCTCCCAAAAATCCGTAGTCAAAAGTGGATGAGCAACTAGAATACTATTGTCCCGACCCAACATCCAGAAGTCGTGGTGGCACCTAACCGGACCCGCTAGGTAAGCCAACAATTACATGATTAACAATAAAAATGAAATAACATAGTCTAATAACTCAAGAAGAATACCATAAAATATCTGAGAATAAAGTTACAATGCTACTACAGCCAACCCCAAAATCTGGTGTCATCAAGTACACGAACACTACTAAGTAACAAGGTACAAAATAAATCCTCTAATACAACTGTCTGAACATGAGAAACAGTAATGATAAAGATAATAAGAGAGGACTTCTTGGTTTGCGGAAGGTATAACAACTACCCCGTAGTCTCCTGAATAGCTGGCACAACTCAAGCTTGAAAAACACCTCGATCGGATGTACCTGGATATGCACACGAAGTGTAAAGTGTAGTATGAGTACAAACGACCCAATGTACTTAATAAGTAACAACACTAACCTTGGGATGAAAGCAATGACGAGCTCAGAACAACAACAGTCAAATGCCAATACCAATAACCGATAAGAGTTTAGAAAATACATGATAAACCGTAGAAATAGTAGATTAATGATATCAAGTAGAACTCGTTCTCATTTCAGAAATTTAGGCATGCTTTCAAGTATAACAGTTTAAGACCCAACACAGATAAAGCATGTCAATTACCAATTAACATGAGAAAAGTACATCTCTATGCCTACATGTCAAGTATACGCATAAATCAACAATATCGCAGTGGATCCATTAATATAGTTTACACTTAATACTGTACGGGTACCTTGCATAACTGCCCATCATCAAGAACACATATGAAACACTGTGCCTGCACCGACTCCTGGCATGTCAGACTCCGGAGGGGCGGATCCTGCCCAAGCGCTAATTATAATCACCTAGCGCAATAATGGGGCCCGATGCACACATCTCCGCATAACAATAACACTTCTCATATATTGGCTTGGTGTACACGTCACCACGAAATCACTACCAAACTGGCTTTAAGTCCCCATACTCAGTCATTTACTGTTGAATTCTCATATGAACACATCTTAAATATTTAAATTAAATAGTTTTAACATTAAGTGATATCAGCAACATGTGTGGAACAAAATAAGAACTAATGAGACAAAGATATTATACACAGATATATCATGACTGAGAACACGTGTGCAAATAAGGTGTATAACTCAGAGACAATAAGAATAGCCATATCAAGTCTCAAACAATTAGCACATAGCATACACATGATGTCTAACATGATTCACAGTTCAAATAATCAAACAAGTTGAGGGGACGCCGGGATAACATGGCATGGTAGCAAAACAAGAACTATGAACAAACCACTGTACACACTTATGCTCGTTATCAAGCGTGTACGTCACCCTAATATCTTTCACATAATGTAGTCCTTAGGGTTAAATACCCTCAAATCCAAGATGAGATGTGTTACTTACCCCAAACCACACAAATTACAACTCCAACAAGCCCTTCTCACGTGTATCGGCCTCCAAACGGCTCGAACCTAGTCACAAACAACCCAATATCAACAAATAATGGTGTAGGAAACAACTTCAAATAATAAAGTTTCGATATCTAAAATAGTTAACCATGGGTCTGCGCCTCGGAACTAGACAAAATTCACAAATTTTGGACACCCATTCGATTACAAGTCCAACTACCAAAATCGTCCAATTCCGAGCTCAAAATGACCTTCAAACCTCCATGTTTCATTTTTGAAAGTTTCCACCAAAATCCCCATTTCTTTACTTTAATTCACTAAATAAATGACAAATACAAGAATGGAATCACGATAAATGAACAAACCCGAGTAAAAAACACTTACCCCGATCAAGACATGAAAATCACCCAAACACGAGCTCTACAACTAAAAATGTGAAAATAATACTCTAACCCTCTATTTGGGTTTTAAACTTTCGGCTGCACAGTTATTGTGAATTGCGATTGCGGAAACAACCTCGTGATTACGAAGCATAAAATTACCACTTCCCTCAAAACACCCTAGGCAAATGTGAAGCAGCATATACGAACACGATGGTTGCTAGACCTGCAACTATGCGAACGCAGTCACAACTTTGCTATCACGTAAGCCTGACGTTTGACGCCCGCTAACCCCTCCTCTATGCGAACGCGTGGTAATTCTCGCGTCTACTATGATCTGAGCATACAAATATACGGAAACGCGATCGTCTTACGCGAACATGAAGAACAAATTTCCATATGCCAACAACAGCTCTTCGCGATAACGTCCCTATCTTCACGATCGCTAAAGTGGAAACCAGTTACCAGAAATTAGCAACTCAACAAGGTCCAAAATGAGTCCAAACATGATCCGAAACACACCTGAGACCCCGTCCAAACATACCAACAGGTCCTAAAACATGATATGGACTTAGTCAAAACTTCAAATCACGTCAAACAACATTGAAATCACGAATCGCACCCCAATTCAAGCCTAATGAACTTATGAAATTCTAACTTCTAAAGCTAATGCCGAATCATACAAAACCAACTCCTATTGGCCTCATATTTTTCACACAAGACATAAATGACACAACAGACCTATTCCAACTCTCGAAGCCAAAATCCGAACTCGATATCAATAAAGTCAACTCTCGGTCAAACTTCTCAACCTTCCAAACCTTGAACTTCCCAACTTTCACCAATTCAAGCCAAAACGATCTGCGGACCTCCAAATAAATATACGGACATACACCTAAATCCAAAATTACCATACAAAACTATTGGAACCATCAAAACTCTACTCCAGAGTTGTTTACACAAAAGTCTTACTCTGGTCAACTCTTTCAACCTTGGGACTAAGTGTCCCATTTCACTCTGAAACATCCCCGGAACCAAACCAACCACCCCGATAAGTCACATGACCATTAAACATAGAAGAAGTGATAAATAGGAGAACAGGGCTACAATACTCAAAATGACAGGCCAGGTCATTACATTCACCCCCTCTTAAATGAACGTTTGTCCTTGAACAAGTCTAAAATCGTACATGGAGTATTAAATATGTGTGGATATCTGCTCCGCATCTCCCGCTTGGTATCCCAAGTAGCCTCCTCGACTGGCTGTCCACTTCACCGAACTTTTACTGAAGCAATATTCTTTGATCTCAACATTTGAACCTACCGATCCAAAATGTCCACCAGCTCCACATCATAAGTCAAATCCCATTGAACCGTGCTGAAGTCCAAAATATATGACGGATCACCATAATACTTTAGAAGCATGAAAACATGAAACACTGGGTGAACACCCGATAGACTAGGTGGCAATGCAAGCTTGTAGGCCACCTCTCCAATCCTCTCAAGCACCTCAAAGGGGCTACTATATCGAGGACTCAACTTGCCCTTCTTCCCGAAGCTCATCACACTCTTCATGGGCGATACTCTAAGCAATACATTCTTCCCCACCATATATGCAACATCATGAACCTTCTAATAGGCGTAACTCTTCTCTAGATTGTGACATGAGAAGGCGATCCTAAATCAACTTGACCTTTACCAAGGCATCCTGAACCATATCCGTGCCTAACAACCTAGCCTCCCCAGCTCAAACCACCTAGTTGGAGACCGACACCGCCTCCGATATAAGACCTCAATAGGAGCCATCAGAATACTCGATTAGTAGCTGTTGTTGTAGGAAAACTCAACAAGCGGTAGAAACTGATCCCCAAACTCCCAAAATCCGTAACACA
Organism: Nicotiana undulata; assembly: GCA_005239495.1. Lineage (NCBI taxonomy): Eukaryota > Viridiplantae > Streptophyta > Magnoliopsida > Solanales > Solanaceae > Nicotiana > Nicotiana undulata. Next base: position 17,730 of record ML258115.1, on the reverse strand, counting down.
AGTGCTTAGCATATCCTCCAAAATCTGAATGGTTCTCTCAGTCTGTTCATCCATCTGGGGTGAAATGTTGTACTCAACTCAATTTATGTGCCCAACTCTCACTGCACTGCTCTCCAATACTGCATTGTGAACTACGTTCCCCTATTAGGAATAATGGACACAGACACATTGTGAAAGCACACAATCTCACGGATATAGGTCTCAACCAACCGCTCTAAAGAATAGGTAGTCACAACCGGAATGAAATATGCAGACCTAGTCAACCGGTCCACAATCACCCAAATAACATAAAATTTCTTCAATGTCCGTGGGAGCCCAACGACCAAGTCAATGGTAACCACCTCCCATTTCCACTCAGGAATCTCAAGTCTCTGAAGTGAATCGCCCGGCCTCTGATGCTCTCACTTCACCTGCTGACAGTTCAAGCACCGAGCCACATACTCCACAGTATCTTTCTTCATTCTCCTCCAGCAATAGTGCTGCCTCAAGTTCTTATACATCTTTACAGCACTCAGATGAATGAAATACTGTGAACTATGGGCCTCCTCAAGAATCAACTCACGTAATCCATCCACATTGGGCACACAAATCCGACCCTGCATCCCCAACAGCCCATCATCTCCAACAGAACCTCCTTGGCATCAATGTGTTGTACAATGTCCTTAATGACAAGTAAATGGGGGTCATCATACTGACGCTCTCTGATGCTCTCATATAAAGAAGACTTAGAAACCATGCAAGCTAGAACCCGACCAGGTTCCAAAATATCTAACCTCACAACTGATTGGCCAGGGCCTGAACATCCGATGCTAGTGGTCTCTCATCAACTAGAATATATGCAAGGCTACCCATACTCTTAGACTTCCTACTCACGGCATTGGCCATCACATTGGCCTTCTCGTGATGATACAAAATGGTGATATCATATTCTTTTAAAATCTCTAACCATCTCCACTGCCTCAAATTTAGATCCTTTTGCTTAAAAGGTGTAGTAGACTCCTATGATCTGTAAATTCCTCCCACAACACACCGTATAGATAATGCCTCCAAATTTTCAAGGCATGAACAATGCCTGCCAACTCTAAATCGTGGATGGAGTAGTTCTTCTCATGAGGCTTCAACTGGCGTGAGGCATTCGCAATCACCCTGCCCTCCTGCATCAGGAAACACCCAATACCTAACTGGAGTTGTGGTAAAGGCAGTCTTGAGCTTCTGAAAGCTCTCCTGACACTCATCAGACCATCTGAATGGGACACCTTTCCGGGTCAACCTAGTCAAAGATGTAGCAATGTATGAGAAACCCTCCACAAAACAACGATAATATCCGGCCAAGCCAAGATAACTCCGAATCGAAGTAGCTGAAGACACTCTAAGCCAACTCTAAACGACCTCAATCTTCTTAGGATCTACCTTGATCCCCTCACTAGACACCATGTGCCCTAAGAACGTCGCAGAATCAAGCCAGAACTCACACTTGGAGAATTTAGCATAAAGATTCTTCTCCCTCAATCTATGTAGTACATTCCTTATACGAAACACACACTCCTCCTAGCTACGTATACCAGTATATCATCAATGAATACTATGACAAAAGAATCAAGATATGACTGGAATACACTATTCATCAGATGCATAAATGTTGTTGGGGCATTGGTCAGCCCAAAAGATATCACAAGGAACTCGTAGTGACCATAACTGATCCTGGTTGTTGTCTTAAAGAAATTAGAATCCCGAATCTTCAACTAGTGGTACCTAGACCACAAATAAATCTTAGAGAACACTCTATCACCCTGAAACCGGTGAAATAAATCATCAATGCGGGGTAGCGGATACTTGTTCTCAATTGTAAATTTGTTCAACTACCTATAATCAATGCACATCCGCATCGAACCATCCTTCTTCTTCACAAGCAGAATCGGTGCACTTGAAGGCAACACACTAAGCCTAATGAATCCCTTATCAAGAAGCTCGTGAAGTTTTTCTTTCCATTTCTTAAACTCTACTAGTGCCATACGATGCTGAGGAATAGAAATGGGATGCGTGCCTAGTACCAAGTCAATACCAAAATCAATATCCCTATCAGGTGGCATGCCCGTTAGGTCTGGAGGAAACATATCTAGAAAGTCTCGCAATACCGAAACAAAATCAATGGTAGGAGTCTCAACACCCACATCCCTTACAAAATCCAAATATGCCAAACATTCCTTCCCCTATAGGGAAACCTCGAGCTGACTGGGAGGGTGGTGAAGTAATTCATAGCCTGACCCCTTTACTAAACTAGACCTCCCATAAGATAGGGACAATACCTCCTCACATGCACCAACTCTCCATACTTAAAGCAACCACGATCCCAAAATGGTGGCGGGGACTAAATCAATCCCGAGAACCAGAATAACCACTAGAAGAACCTGGTACAAATGAACCTAGAAATGATGGAGCATGTGATGAGATCTGAGCTATGAGGGAACTGGAAGATGACTTACTTAGACGAGCATTGTATCAACTATGGCTAGCTGATGCACCATGATAAACCAGACGATCCATCTAAGCGGGCCTAAAAGGAAGGCCCCTACTGTGATGATACTGCCCTCCAGATGAGGCACTACTGAAAACACCAGAACTAAGAAGCCTCTAGGCCTCTCTCTCCCCACACTACCGACTGCGAAAAAACTCTAGGCATCTAGAAATATCAATCACCTTGTTAAACCTCGCACCCGTTGTAATTTCTCGGGTCATGATGAAACGTAGTCCATAGTTTAGGTCATCAATGAACCTCCTAATCCTCTCTCTCTCAGTGGAAACCAACCAAACCACACGATGAGACAACTCTAAAAATCTCATCCTATACTGAGTTACTAACATACCCTCCTGTCATAGCTGCTCAAACTGCCTGCGAAACTCCTCTTTTTGAGTATGAGTAACAAACTTCTCTAAGAAGAGAACTAAAAACTCATGCCATGTAAGTGGTGTGATGCCGGCTGGCCAACTCAAGTCATAAGCCTCCCACCATTTGTAGTCTACCCCTATCCGCTGAAAAGTAGTGAATGAAACTCCACTGGTCTCCAAACTACTCGTTGTGCGTAGGGTCCGCTAGCGTCTGTCTATAAAATCTTGAGCATCCTCTCACTTGGGCCCACTGAACTCTGGAGGATTAAGCCTCACAAAGCGCTCTAGCCTCTTATGCTCTTCATCAATCATAGGTGGGGCAACTTGGGCCCGAGTAGAAGCAACCGACAAGGCTAGTAGTGCCCCTGGTGTCTGGAGTCCCGGAGCTACCTGCTATGGAGTGGACGGCAGGAGTCGGAGCACCTCCCTCGGCCCGAGAAGTGACCAGTGCAGTCGGAATCGAAACCGCCTGAGCAAGGCTCGTGCATACGGTCAATATCTAGGCCAAAGCCTCCTAAAGGCCTAGGATCATAATGGAAACAACTGGTGCTTGAGCTGGTCCCACCGACTCAACAACATCTGGTATCTTCTCCTCAGCTGGAGCAACTAGTGGCTCCATAGGTGCTTCTCTAGCTGTAGTTCGAGATGCACATCAGCCTCTACCGCGACCCCGACCTCTCGTGGCTTTAGCTGGTGGTACTGGTGGTCGTCTGACTGATCTGGTCACACGTGTCCTCACCATCTGTGTGAGAGTTGAAGAACATAAGTTCAGTTTCCGGAATCAACAAATCCGCACGACAAAAGTACAGGAAAGTAAAGTTTCCTAGTGGTTTGGTAGCCTCTCGAAGATTAGTCCAGACGTCTACGTACCGTTCCGCAAGACTCTACTAAACCTGCTCATGACTCGTGAGACCTAAGTAACCTAGTGCTCTGGTACCAACTTGTCACGAACCAAATCCCTACCTGTCGTGACCGCGCCTAACACACTTACTAGGTCAACCGACAACAAGATAACAACTACGCATTTGAATTAAAACATGTTTTAATACACTCAACAATGGAAAATCTCATAAATGCATGATAAAACAATTGTAACTCACTTACAACCATCCCAAAACTTGGTGTAATCGAGTACATGAGCACTACAACATCTCAACTTAAAATAAAATCTAGTACAACTGTCTGAATAGTAGAACAAATCTGAAGAAAATAAAAGGAAGGAGAATTAAGGTATGCTATCAATACACCAAATCCATCACACCCTAAAGGAAACTACTCCATGGATATGGAGTAATTCATCATAACAATGTTTAAGTCGAAGGAAAACATAAAACAATCCAAACCCCTTTCTTGAGTGAGGATTGAATAATGAAATCCTTGAGCTCTTGCTTCTCCAGCTCCTCCTTGGCTTACTTAGGTCTAAGATGTGTAAAAACTCCCTAAAACAATGTTTTACATGTATTTATACTAAGTAGGGTCGGGCCCAGATGAAAACACCTTCTCCCACGCTAAATAGTAAAATAACTCTATACAAATTGCACAAGCGTGCCGCATAGGGCGACGCGTGCCTTATAAAATGGACAAAGCGGTCGTTGCAAATATAATCCAGTTTACAAGTCCGGAGTCAAATACCACAGAGAACTAAAGCTTAGCTACAACTGTTCAATATTGCTAAGAAGACAAGTTCTAACAATTCCTTTGTTATAAATATTAAGATTCTTATATCTAATTAACTAAGAAAATTAAAATAGTAAATTAACACTAAAGATACTACAGGTTGGAGAAAAGATTAAGGAGGTCTAGAGTTATGATTTCCCCAATTGTCGGAATCCTTCCCGCTATGTCTTCTATAATTTCGCCTAAGTATTCTTTATAAATCATGAACACTTCAGCTATCATAAATCTCTCTCAAGTAATTATGATAATCTACTATATGCACTCTCTCAAGTTACGCTACCTAAATTGCATTACAGTTCACTTTAGATTGCACCCGAGGTATCGTTATCTCTAATCCAACCTCTAAACCCTCGGTTATGGATCTCTCCTATACTCCGGGAGTGATGTTGTTCAAACAACTACCTAAATATGCACTCTCTCTCAAGTAGATACATAATAAATAGGAACACCTAATTGAGGGCCCTTCAATCAACTACAACAAGAACTTAGTTGAACAAATAGAGATTAAACTTTGGCAAGATTATATAAAAATATAACAAGAATTTATCCTACAAAAGGTTAAATAAAAACCCTAGATAACAAATTGGCTATTCATAATAGTATGTTAAAATACAATACTAAAAGTCATAACCAACAATGAAAAATAGGAAGAGGAAGGAAAAACTTGTAGAATAATTCTCTGCCTTGCTCCTATTATGTCTCTGCCTCCTTAGGTCGAATTTGTGTCCAAAATATGTCCAATCTCTCAAAAATAACGTTCTTTCATGTATATATACCAAGTAGGGTTGGTACCAAACAATTATACCTTCTCTCACGCGAAAAAGGACTGTTTGTTTACGCCTGGACGTTCGTGGCCTCGGTCAAACGGGCGCGGGCGCGGTCATTTACCAATTCTCTGATTCTGCTGCGTCCAGTTCCACGGTCGCGGTTACGACCGCATCTTTCACCCTGTTCCGTTCGGAATTTAAAAACACGTAAAACATGAAAGTTGTATACCTTTGAGTTATCTTTCCAACCATATATTATATAGCCCAAATGGAGTTCGGAGCAAAAGGTTATGTCCATTTTACTAGACAGTGTGCAATATGTCTCATCGAGTCTTCGTTTGTTCTCAACTATCTAATTTGACCCCCGAACACGATCCCGGCTGAATTTCTTGAGCTTTTACTCATATTTCAAAGCTTCGAATCACTTAAATTCATTCCATAACATCGATATAGCTCGGGATCACTCCTACAAGGCATAAAACACACAATTAGTGCAAAACACTAGCGATTAAAGCTCAAACTCAATTAAAGTGCAGTAAACTAGAGCGTAATAAGCGACTAAAATACGTAATTATAGCCTATCATCAACACCACACACTTAAACCATTGCTCGTCCTCGAGCAATCAAACTACACTTTATATAGACACGACCTCTTTAAGCAATTCTCCTAACTCATCACACCAAGAATATTTAAAATAGACTAAGCATAAAAGCGTAACATCTTCACCTCAAGATTTGACTCACAAGTACCACACATTATTCACAGCTCACCCACTTACTCTAACATAGAGGTCACTGACATTACTTTCCTTCATGAATCAAGTGCCCTAACACAACAAAAGAGAGTAGTTCCACACAATAAACTTTAAGAACACATAGGAACTTAAGATAGAAAGAATTCACTCACTCTCAGAAATAACATTCATGTGCCACAAAAGATGCACCATAGACTTGCCCGTAGTGTACTAATCTGCTAATCGAGCTCATTCAGTCTAGGATCAAGTAGGACTTTATTTGGTTGTAATGTAGGCTGCAGGACGGGTAGGATAGATATACGAGTGACTACACCTCCCTAAGCACTTTAATACATATACTTTAACATTCAAACCCCATACTTATGTCAAACCAAACTCCGCATTCACATCAATGTATTTTACTCCATACTTCTTTAAGCACAATTACATCAAGAGTCACCACTTGTCAAGGAATATTTTTTTTCACAACAATACAACTATTTTTTTTCTTTTTTTTTTCAATTCAAGTGGCGCTCACTTTTTCAAAACACTGCACCTTTCTCCTTATTTCATTAGTTCCACTCAAAAGCCAAACCAACCACCCCACACTTTAACTTTTACATAAATCATCACAATTCAAGTGCTCATGAGAGGTTAGAAGGTTCAAATAGATGGTTAATTCAAACAAATGGGTAAGACTTGTAATGTGGTTGCCTAAGAAACATGATTACAGGCTCAAAGGGGTTAACTACGATACATAACAATTAGGCGGGTAAAATATACATATCTGGCTCAACAAAGAAATGCCTATATCACTTCCAAGACAAACAAAACTACTATTTTGCTTTGAAAATACACAGGGCAAGTTCTAGACATCAAATGCAATGCATAGAATAACACATAAACCTCTCACACACACATGGCACATAACTCACTCAGTATTGGATTCATCAAGACACTCTAGTCAAAGCAGTTAAGAAAATTTAAAATCATACAATTTAAAGTACTTATACAAGAGTCAAAAACTGAGCCTAAGCGTCACAACCAAAGTACTCATTATTCTCAAGGCATAACAAAGTCAAGATATATTACTTCAATTCAAAACACAACACAATGGCTCCTCTTCCTAAAAAAAAAGCTAACTACACCCGGTTCAAACAAAAACCCTTGGAAAAGAACCGCGGCACAAATAAAAATAAGGAGGAATTGCTACACTACCTAACAAAAGAAAATTTTTTTGTTATTTTTTTTCTTTAGACTTAAATCCCTCAAGAAAATTGTCTAATAGATCCATTGTCGGGAAAAGTCCAATCTTTTCTATCTTTTTGAAAAAAATATATTTTTATTTTATTTTTTTTTAACAAAAAAAATTATTCAATTAACTAACACAACTAAAATAGCATAGAAAGTCACCCAGACGAGCTCCTCACCCCACACTTAAAATTTTGCATTGTCCCCAATGCACATCATAACTATAAGAGGGTAAAAGAGACTCCCTGGTAGGCCAAAGGACGAAGCACTAACATCTCATGGGGTACTCAGACTTCTCCCAGGCCTGGTCCTTCGTGCGGGTATCTCACACTTAGTTCCAACCAATGGTTTGTTGTTGCATCCATCCAATGGATTTGCGTTCCATGCTCCTAAAAATAAAAAATCGACACTACAAGAATAATACAATAATAATAATAAAAAAACTAAGTTAAAAAAAATTGAGTTGGCTTGCCTCCCAACAAGCGCTTGATTTAACGTCGCGGCACGACGTGAATCACTTTTTGCCTCCACCTTGAACTTATGAATTGAGCCCCAAGTTTTGATTCAAGCTTATGATTATGGTCATGGGGCGGTGGAACGAATCTAACTGGCACAAATAAATAATGTAGTGTTCTGCACTCCTTGGCCTTTGTATGAGGTATGTAATCCTGATTTTCTGGCAAGAAGAATTCCAGAATATATTCACCTTGTTCCTCATTCCTTGACTCTTCAATTGGTTCGGATGACTCTATTTCCATATCATCATCCAAACATAATGTAGAAAAATGCTTGGAGTGTGGACCAATGCGCTCAAACACGTGAACTTCAGGACTTTCAACATCCTCAACACCAATCACACTAGAGTCAACTAAATTTGTATCTTCAACGTCCCTGATTGACTCTAGTATCTCTTCTACAACATCGACATCCTCAAAATCTAGTTCAATTAATTGTTGGTGTTCTACTCTGACCTCCTCAATTAACACCTCAAATTCACGCTCTTCTCGGCTACTATCCCCAATATTGGCTTGTTGAGCATTAACAACTCCAACCACTTGACTCAATTGAGTCTCCAACTTGCGAATAGTTGCCTCTTGCCTTTCTATCCGCAATTCTTTCTCATTATTTTGTTCCAGAAGGCACTTTAACATATTCTCGATCTTTTCAGGCCATCATCCCCAGGTTCTTTGTTCCTATTAACTTCACAAGAAAAAGAAGAACCATCAAAGTAAGGGGTTGGGGGAAGATAAGAAATATAAGCACAACCATGAAAGTGACCATCTTGACCACCACACATATCACACACATTCCACACATAAGATTGAGTTAGTGCACATAATTCGCTCTCGGGAATATTTTAATAGTTTTGCCCTGGGTGGTTTCCTCCATAATATATATAACGATGATCAAAAGTTGAATTACAAACATCCAAACTCTCATAATTCCATGATGCCATGTTTTATTCAAATTAACAAATACAAATAAAATTAAGAAAATAAAAACCAAATACTGAAAAAAAATCAAACTTGAAACTTAGCAATATGTACACCTACAGCTACACCGTTAGTTCCTCGGCAACGACGCCAAAATTTGATCACGCCCAACTATGCCTTATAAAATAAAAAAAGCGATCGTTGCAAATATAATCCGGTTTACAAGTCCGGAGTAGAATCCCACAGAGAACTAAAGCTTAGCTACAACTCTTCAATATTGCTAAGAAGACAAGTTCTAACAATTCCTATGTTATAAATATTAAGATTCTTATATCTAATTAACTAACAAATTAAAATAGTAAATTAACACTAAAGATTCTACGGGTTGGAGAAAAGATTAAGGAGGTCTAGAGTTATGATTCCCCAATTGTCGGAATCCTTCCCGCTATGTCTTCTATAATTTTGCCTAAGTATTCTCTATCAATCATGAACACTCCAGCTATCATAAATCTCTCTCAAGTAATTATGATAATCTACTAGACGCACTCTCTCAAGTTACGCTAGCTAAATTGCATTACAGTTCACTTTAGATTGCACCCGAGGTATCGTTATCTCTAATCCAACCTCTAAACCCTCGGTTATGGATCTCTCCTATACTCCGGGAGTGATGTTGTTCAAACAACTACCTAAATATGCACTCTCTCTCAAGTAGATACATAATAAATAGGAACACCTAATTGAGGGCCCTTCAATCAACTACAACAAGAACGTAGTTGAACAAATATAGATTAAACTTTGGCAAAATTATATAAAAACATAACAAGAATTTATCCTACAAAAGGTTCAATAAAAACCCTAGATAAAAATTAACTATTCATAATAGTATGTAAAAATACAATACTAAAAGTCATAACCAAAAATGAAAAATAGGAAGAGGAAGGAAAAACTTGTAGAAGAATTCTCTGCCTTGCTCCTATTGTGTCTCTGCCTCCTTAGGTCGAATTTGTGTCCAAAATATGTCCAATCTCTCAAATATAACGTTCTTCCATGTATATATACCAAGTAGGGTTGGTACCAAATAATTATACCTTCTCCCACGCGAAAAAGGACTGTTTGTTTACGCCTGGACGTTCGCGGCCTCGGTCAAACGGGCGCGGGCGCGGTCATTTACCAATTCTCTGATTCTGCTGCGTCCAGTTCCGCGGTCGCGGTTACGACCGCATCTTTCACCCTGTTCCGTTCGGAATTTGAAAACACGTAAAACATGAAAGTTGTATATCTTTGAGTTAGCTTTCCAACCATATATTATATAGCCCAAATGGAGTTCGGAGAAAAAGGTTATGTCCATTTTACTAGACAGTGTGCAATATGCCTCATCGAGTCTTCGTTTGTTCTCAACTATCAAATTTGACCACCGAACACGATCCCGGCTTAATTACTTGAGCTTTTACTCAGATTTCAAAGCTTCAAATTACTTAAATTCATTCCATAACATCTATATATCTCAAAATCACTCCTACAAGGCATAACACACACAAATAGTGCAAAACACTAGCGATTAAAGCTCAAACTCAATTAAAGTGCAGTAAACTAGAGCGTAATAAGCGACTAAAATACGTAATTATAGCCTATAATCAACCCGGCATGCGAGGAATTAGTGAGGAAGTCCAAAGAGCGGATTCTGACATGCTGCAGGAAAATGGGCCTACCGCAGCACCCCACGCGCTACGGCACTGGGACTTTCTCTGAGTACAGATATTTCTTACTTTATTGCTATCCCGACGTGGTTACCGACCCCCGAACGCAATCCCGGCTTAATCCCTTGGTCTTTTACTCAGACTTCAAAGCTCCAAATCACTCAAATTGGAAACACTCCTACAAAGCATAAAACACAATTAATGTAAAACACTAGCAATTACAGCTCAAACTAAATTAAAGTGCAGTAAATTGGAATGTAATAATCGACTAAAACATGAGATTAGATCCTACCATCAACAACCCACACTTAAACAATTGCTCGACTTTGAGCAATCAAACCACACTTCATATAGACACAACCTTATTAAACAACTCTCCAGACTCATTACACTAAGAATATTTAAAATAGACTAAGCACAATAGTGTAACATCTTCTCCTCAAGAATTGGCTTGCAAGTACCATGCATTATTCACAACTCGCTCACTTACTCGAACATAGAGGTCAACGACATTACCTTTTCTTCATGAATCAAGTGCCCTCATACAATAATAGAGAGTATTTCCACACACATTAGAAAGAATTAATTCACTCTTTGAAACAACACTCACGATAGAAAGAATTAATTCACTCTTTGAAACAACACTCATATGTCACAAAAGATGCACCATAGGCTTTCCTGTAGTGTACTACTCAACTAATTGAGCTCATTCACTCAAGGATCAAGTAGGACTTTAATTGGTTGTAATGTAGGCCGCATGACGGGTAGAATACATTTAGATATAAGAGTGACTACACCTCCCTAAGCACTTTAATACATACAATTTAACATTTAAAACCCCACACTTATGTCAAACCATACTCCACCTTCAAATCACTATATATCAACTCCCAAATTATTTAAGTATAGTTATATTAGGAGTTACCACTATGAAAGAATAATTTTCACAACAATATAACTTTACATTTTCCTTACTTTTTAAATTCTATGGATCTTACTTTTTCAAAACAATGCATCTTTCTCCTTTATTTCATTAGTTCCACTAAAAAACCAAACTTACCACCCCACACGTCAACTTTTACAAAGTACATAACAATTTCAAGTGCTCATTAGAGGTAAAATGTTCAAATAGATGATCAATTCAAACAAATGGGTAAGACTTGTAATGTGTTTGCCAAAGAAACATGATTATAGGCGCAACGGGGTTAACTAAGGTACATAACAATTATGTGGGTAATAGCGTATAACTGGATCAACAAAGAAATGCCTATATCACTTCCAAGACTGACAAAAACTACTATTTCGATTTGCAAACACACTGAGCAAGTTCTAGACATCAAATGTAATGCACATAATAACACAAAAACCTCACACACACATGGCACATAACTCACGCATGATTGGACTATCAAGACACTCTAGTCAAAGTAGTTAAGCAATGTTAAGATCATATAATTTAAGGTAATTATACAAGAGTTAAAAACTGAGCCTAAGCGTCACAACTAAAAAACTCACTATTCTTAAGACGGTTCAAACAAAACTCTTGAAGAAGAATCATGGCACAAAGAAAAACCAAGGGGGAATTATTACATTAATTAACAAAATAAAATCTTTATGTCTTTTTTTCCCCGACTTACTCCCTCAAGAAACCCGTCGAATGATACCCATCATCGGGAAAAGTAGAAAATTTTAAATTTTTTGTGTTTTTTATTCAATTTTTTTTCTAAATACAAAAAAAAAAAAAAAAAAAAAAAAAAAAAAAACAAAGACTAACACATATACATAAAACACACAATTATCCCCCACTCAACACTTGCAATTGGTTTCTCCTTTTTCACCTCCATTTCTACATTCATCTCGAAAGTTATGGTCTCATCACCCACTCTCAACATGTGTTTTCTATCGTGTATATCTAATATTTCTCTACCCGTTGCTAAGAATGGTCTTCCTAATATTAGGGGTATCTACTTATTCTCCTCCATCCTTACCACTATGAAATCGACTAGAAATACAAACTTATCTACCCGAACTAAGACATCGTCCACCATCTCCTCGGGTATTATAGTCAATTGGTCTGCCATCTACCAAGATATTGGTGCAGACCTTATCTCTCCAAGCTCATTCTCCAGCTTCCGGTAAATAGACAAAGACATTGGATTCATTGAGTCACTAGAATCACATAAAGATTAATAAAAATTAAGAGTGCCTGAAGAGTAAGGTATAATAAAACTCCCTGGATCTCCACACTTTTGTGGGAGTTTGTTTTGCAAGATTGCACTGCAATGCTCTGTGAGCTTGACCACTGAAGTCTCTTCTATCTTTCTCTTATTTGTGAGGATTTATTTTAAGAACTTTGCCTACGCTAGCATTTGTGAGAGAACTTCAGCTAATATCAGGTTTACATTAACCTGCCTCAACATATCTAGAAATCTCTCAAACAACTTGTCCATCTTTTCTATAGAGCTTTTGGGGAAAAGGTAGAGCAACATGTGCTTGCTCATATCATCAGATTCCTCCCTTCTTGCTTTCTTCTTCTCAGTCTTTGTATCATTGTCAATTTTCATCTCCTTTCCACTTTGATTATCAGTCGCATCTTCTTTTTGAATTGGAGTGGGATCATTCAACACATGTCCATTTCTCAAGGTCACAACATTTACCATTTCTTTAGGATTCTTTTTAGTATCGGTTGACATAGTACCTTTGATTCTCTCAGATAATAGTTGCAATTTGTCCCACTCGTCTCTCCAAGTTACGCAAACTTGTCCGCGTTTCTTTGATAACTGCACCATGATCATCTAATCTCTCAGCAGTATTGACAATGAAGGATTTCATCATATCTTCTAACCTAGAGTGAATTGGTTGTTGAGACTGAAACTGCGACCTCGGTTGATTCACAAAAGAGGAGCTCCTTGGAATCTGGAATTATTTTGTTGTGATGCATTTGCTGTACCCCTAGGTGAACTCCATGAAAACCGAGGTGCTTCTGACCCATTTCATTGAAGTTATAATTAGCCAAAGCATTAACTTCCTCAGTTGAGGCTAAATACTCATGAGTAGCGTGTCATCTTCCACATATGTCACATGCTGCATGAGGCTCGTTATGTATCAAGGCTAAGGTAATCTTCCTTATTTCCTTTGCCATGGAATCAAGCTGTACATGCACAGATGTGTTAGCATCAACCTGGAGAAGACAAGTTGATCTTCTTCTTTCAGCAATCTCATAGGGCCACTGATTTACATCTTCAGACAATTCATCAAGAATAGTGACTATCTCCTTTGGAGTCTTCTTCATTTACGGACCTCGAGCTGCATTACTTAATGTTCTCTGCAAGGTCGGTGTCAATCTATCCCAAAAGTCCTGGAGCTGCATCCATAGTTCAATTCCGCTATGCTGACACTTTCGCACTATCTCCTTAAACCTCTCCCAGGCTTCAAGCACAATTTCAATCTCATTCTAGCAGAAATTATGGATCTCTCTCTTAACTTGCACGTTTTAGCTGAGGAGAAATATTTAGCTAGAAATTTTCTGGTAATCTCCTCCCATGTTCTAATCAGCAAGCTTCGAAGCCAGTGCTTCACATCATTTTTAAGTGTGAAGGGGAATGCCCTTAGATAAACTGCATTTTGTGACACACCATTATATTGAAAGGTGTTCATAATCTCCTCGAAGTGCATTAGATGATTGTTTGGATCTTCGTTCATCTTTCCTTTGAAGACACAACTGTTTATAACTCATGTGCTAATTATAAACATCATGATTCACACAGACAACTCACGTGCTACGATATATATATATATATATATATATATATATATATATATATATATATATATATATAT
>ML258113.1:0-12091 GCA_005239495.1 Nicotiana undulata | reverse complement strand
TATTTTCTTTGCAGTGGGCGTTTGGTCAGCGAAACAATCCATATTTTGGTAGATTATTTACCTTCTATGTGTACATTATTTATTTCGGTTTTTTTTGTTGACCGGCTAAAGAAAAAGAAATAACTGAAAAACCAAGAGTGAGATAGGATAGAAAATTTACCCAATTTTTGAAAACCCCGATATTTAAAAATGCCTCGAAACTCTGCAAAAATTTTTGAAAAAAAAGAAGAAGAAAAAGATGGAAAATAAGTGAATTTTTTCAAAAAGTAATGTTTCCCCGGTATCGTCACAGCTGACAGAACTACGCAGATCTGATTCTCACCGGATGTGAGATACGTAGGCAAACCTCATCGGTTCCGGCCCCTATTTTTACAAAAATCCGAAAATATTTCCTTTAGCTCCTTCGTTAAAAGTCTTTTTTATAGAAAATCTCAAATAAAGTAATAAGAATTTTCTTTTAAAACCCAAAAACATTTTTCTTCGTAGAAATCTTTCATTAAAAAGGAAAGAAGACAAATCAAATCAAAATCCCAAAAAAATATTTTTCTACCTTTTATTTTTCACAATTTAAAGAAAAAAAGAAAATCCAAAAAAAATATTTTCTTTTATTTCCTTCTATAGAAAAGTCTTTCTTTGAGACCCTAATTTTTAAAAAACTAAAAAAAAACAATTCCTTTTAATTCCTTCTTTAGAAGTCTTTCCTTACAAAAAAGTAACAAATAATAAAAATTTAAAACCAAAATATTTTCTTTCATTTTAGAAGTTTTTCATTCGAAAATAAAATCAATTCAAAATTCAAAAAATATTTCCTACCTTATTTTCAGAACTCCTTTCCCAAAACAAATTCAAAAAATAAATCAAAAATTCAAAAAAAATATATCTTCTTTCTTCTTTAGAAGTCTTTCTTTACAAAAAAACAAACAAATCTAAATCAAAAAATATTTTCTTTCTTCTTTTTTAAGTATTTGTTTCGGAAAAAAATACAAAAAAATAAATAAATTCAAAATCCAAAAAGAAAGAGTTAGGTTATTCACTTTATTTCGCATCTTCCCGAACTACGCAAGATCTGATTCATGTGGCGTCATGATACGTAGGCAATCCTCATCGGATTCGATCATAGCAAAAAAAATTAAAAAGAGAAAAAAAAGAAAGTGAAAAAAAAAAGAATGATGATAAGGACCGAGTGAGTCTCATCTAACATGTTTTTTGTTTTGAATTGTGAAGAAAGTTTGACGTGGTCGGTTTGTGGCAAGCTGCAACACAATTCACAAGGTCCAAGAGAAAATGACAATGACAACTGACATCGAAGCAATTACGAGTGCTCATTAGATTCAGGGTCAGAGGATTCAACAAGAGTCCACTGTGGCTAAGGAAAATAGAGTTTTGAAACGGAAAATGACTGAAATGTGTCAAGCATGGGCCAATGGCCAAGGACCGCCCTTTTCTTCTCATCGTTTCCCAGAGTTCACACCCATCTCAACTACTGCCAGTCCGGTCTCATTGCCTGATCAATCATATCCACATGGGTTCAGTCCTTATCCCAATTGCACGACTACAGCTGGAATTTCTGTTGCTTGCTCCCAAAATGTGCCAGTGACAACCAATCGGACAATCGCTGTTGTTACGCCTGTCTTCATTGTCCCACAACCAATAGTGGTACAAAGGAAAGCTCTTGAGTCACAATTTGCTACCCATCAAGAACAATATCATTCTCTTGAGTACCACTCATACCTATTTGATCTTCCTGCAAATATTGAGAAGCCTGCCCGAAAAATGGCACAGGAGGAAATGGCCCAAAGAGTGAATAGCTTAGAACGACAACTGAAAAACATGCAAGGGTTGGCAGGTCAGAAGAGTAATGCCTTCAACGATCTATGTATGTTCCCCGATGTTTGTTTGCCACTTGGTTTCAAGACTCCCAAATTTAAAAAGTATGATGGACATGGAGACCCCATAGCCCACCTGAAAAGGTATTGCAATCAACTAAGAGGCGTGGGAGGAAAGGAAGAATTATTGATGGCTTATTTTGAGGAAATCCTTACGGGGGTATCCTATGAATGGTTTACTGATCAAGACACATCTCGATGGTATGTCTGGGACGACATGGCTCAGGCCTTTGTCAAACAATTCCAATACAACATCGACATTGCCCCGGACCGCAGCTCCCTTTCAAACCTGAAGAAGAAACCAACTGAAAGTTTAAGGAATATGCCATTAAATGGAAAGCGCAAGCAACTAGAGTTAAGCCACCCATGGATGACCACGAGCTAATCACTGTCTTCCTTCAGGCTCAAGAGCCAGATTATTTTCAAAACATGATGTCCGCAGTTGGCAAATCCTTCTCGGAAGCAATCAAAATGGGAGAAATGGTTGAGTTAAGACAGGAAAAATTATAAGCCAAGCAGTTCTCAAAGCCACAACTCAGGCTGTCCAAATTGAATCTGGTAATTTTAGTGACATGAATGAGAAAGATGAAGAAATCATGATGGCATCAGGGTTGAGAAGAGGTCCTAGGAGAACATCTCGAAGGTATGACCAGCCTTGTCTGTTTTCCGATGATTCCCCTGAACAATCCTCCACCTCAGAACCCACAATACTCTTTTGCTCCACCTGAGTATGTTATCCAGCCACCAAGACACCGCAGAAGGCGAGCATCGCAAAATCTCCACCAGCCTCCACAAAATTTTCAAGTGCCCTATAACCCACATCCAAGCAAGGGGTATAGAGGAGAACAAAAGTTGAGATATAATTTTACACCAATAGGAGATTCATATGCAAGCTTGTTTTAGAAATTAAAGCATTATGACATGATTGCACCTATTCCTACAAATCATGTGGATCCACGTGCAAGAAGTTTTTACCCTTATAAAAGGTGTGAGTACCATTCCAATGCCCAGGGACACGATGTTGAAAGCTGTAGAGATTTGAAAAGAGAAATAGAAAGAAGATCCAGGAAAATCTTATTGTGATCCAAGACAGTGACACCCGGAATATCACGGAGAATCCTTTACCTGATGATACACATTTTGTGGGGAAGATGCATAGTGACAGGGAGTATGAGAATCCTCTCGGGAACTTGCTGACTGAAGTTAATGATTTTGAAATTGGAGAAGGCTCTGCTGATTCTGATGAGCAAATTTGTGGCTAAATATCAAACTTAGCAATTGAAAAGTCATTCCCTCCTCACGAGGAAGAAATCTTGGTATCTTGTTTTGATCTTTTTTCTGTTATCTGGGTTATCTCAGGGTTGTGATCCAGATTTTATTTGTTTTATTGAGTCAAACCCTTTTATCCCTCTGTTTTGTTTGTGTGAGTCTTGTCGGTCTCTTTTGTTGTTATTTTCATTAGCCGGGTTATTTTAGGGTTGTAACTCGGATTTTAGGTTGTTTTTCTTGTTGTTTACTCAATGAAATATAATTTGTCCTTTTGTGTCATTCCATGCTTAGTTCTTTTCCCGCTAGTCCGGAGTTTAAGACTCGGTAAAGGCATCAGCCTAGCTAGGAACTTAAGTAGAGCTCCATTCCCGAGCTCGTCGATCAATAGGTCCGGGAGACTAATAAATAATGCTCGCGCTAGGCGCTTACCTTTATTTGCTGTAGGGTTGGGGTGGCTTGCTGGGCGAGACTGATAGAAAGAAAGGACGGGGGCAACCATGCATGGTACTTCTCGACCCTGTCTCCGAGTGACAGTTGAACTAGCGACTCATGAATGCTGCCGGGTTGGACGAGCCAATAACTCGAAGGCGTTCGGTCTGTTTTTTGAGCAAGAATCACAGCCTTACCTTATCTTCACCATGATACGGACTCCAAGTTCTTATGGTAGAGAACGAGGAGATTTATCATCATTATGATGATTGGAATGGAAACCAGCTCCTTCTCCATCTTCTGGAAAGCACTCTTGAGCATGCTGACAGAATGATTGACACTCATATCCCTCTCATTTGCAGTCTTTTTTTTAGTTTATTACTTACTCTTTTCAACTTTTTGAATCAAATTCCTTATTTTCTTTATTTTTTAATTCACAATTACAATTATGGCATGTCTAGTGATATTACATGCATGCGGAAATTTTGGCCAGATCTTAAAAACTGATTTAGTCTTGAATGAGATAAGTGAGAAAGAGACACTTTTGAAGACGAATAAAGAGTTGAAATACTTTGGAATTAAGGTTGAGTAAAATGCACCTTCAAATCATTGTGAAGATCGGGCTTGAGGATATTGAATCAACTGAAGCTTGGTCATAAGTTTGACATTAATAGATGGAAAGTGTCTTTCGACCACGACACACCAAGAAAATAGACATGTTCATTAATGTTGTGATCATAAAAAGATAATATGTTTTGGCATTTTCGAGGCCGGGAGGCCCTTTTTCTTCTACCCAAACACTTTATACCCTTTGTTACCCCTTTTGAGCTTGTGTTATTTTCTTTGACCACCCTCTTTTGGAATCAAGTTTAGAGTCAAAAGCTATAAAAAAATGAAAAAGTGAAAATGAAAAAAAAATTGAAAAGAAAAGCCCATGCCCCAAGAGTACAAATTGGGGAAACTCTTAGAAGGTTAAAATAAATAAAAAAAAAAGAGAAGAAAAGAAGCGTCGAAGTCCATGCCCCCAGAAAATAAAAGTTGGGGCAACTTGTTTTGGCAAAAAAATGAGAAAAGAAAAAAAAACATGAGAAAAGAAAGAAAGATGAAAAAATATAGTTAGGTCAGATGTTTGAACTACGTTAGACCTGATTCCTTAGAAAAATAAGATACGTAGGCAGCCTTACACGGTTCGGTCCAACCAAATAAGAGTAAATTGTAATTGTCGGAGATTCAAATATATTGGAAAGCAATTCAGGTCCATCTTACCTCCTCTTATCTTATCTGTTATTTGCGACAATACTCTCATTTGTCGTGATTGAAATATGTTGTTGGCCTATTATCTTAGTTGTTTGTTGATTTCATATGTGTTCATTCGTGCGTGTTCATCGAGTTCGTTATGTGAATCAGTCTAGTTTTGGATTTAGTTTCTACTGTGTTGGATTTGTTAATTTAGATTCATTCTGGTCTAGAGAGAGTAGTTGAGTCGGCTGATCAAGAGCAGGAAGCTTCAGGTGAGACTTCAATTGTGAAGTGCTGAAAACTAAAGTTTCATAACTATAACACTTTCAAGAAACAATGTAGAAAATTGCAGTAAAGGTTGTATCATTGCTAAATTCATGTGTGAAATATAACAAAAGTTAGCAATTTTTCACTTTAATTTCAAGTTTTATCCATCCACAGAACGATGGACAATACAAATTAAAAATTTCTTGATCTCTGTTAGCCTAGCTGTAATCGGAGCTTTTCTCATTCTCGTAAAAAACGTTTTTCTGGGGTCCTGATTTTGTTTAGTTATATGATTTGCTTGTGACATGTTGTCTATTGCCCTTACATACGATGCATTATGCTTCAATTAGTACCAGCGCCAGAATTCATATCTGAAATATTCCATTTCTGGAACTATTTTTTGTAGTTTTTTATATTTTCTTTGCAGTGGGCGTTTGGTCAGCGAAACAATCCATATTTTGGTAGATTATTTACCTGCTATGTGTACATTATTTATTTCGGTTTGTTTGTTGACCGGCTAAAGAAAAAGAAATAGTTGAAAAACCAAGAGTGAGATAGGATAGAAAATTTACCCAATTTTGAAAACCTCGATATTTAAAAATGCCTCGAAACTCTGCCAAAATTTTTGAAAAAAAAGAAGAAGAAAAAGATGGAAAATAAGTGAATTTTTTCAAAAAGTAATGTTTCCCCGGTTCCGTCAAAGCTGACAGAACTACGCGGGTCTGATTCTCACCGGATGTGAGATACGTAGGCAAACCTCATCGATTCCGGCCCCTATTTTAACAAAAATCCGAAAATATTTCCTTTAGCTCCTTCGTTAGAAGTCTTTTTTATAGAAAATTTCAAATAAAGTAATAAGAATTTTTTTTCAAAACCTAAAAACATTTTTCTTCGTAGAAATCTTTCATTAAAAAGGAAAGAAGACAAATCAAATCAAAATCCCAAAAAAATATTTTTCTACCTTTTATTTTTCACAATTTAAAGAAAAAAAGAAAATCCAAAAAAAATATTTTCTTTTATTTCCTTCTATAGAAAAGTCTTTCTTTGAGACCCTAATTTTTAAAAAACTAAAAAAAAACAATTCCTTTTAATTCCTTCTTTAGAAGTCTTTCCTTACAAAAAAGTAACAAATAATAAAAATTTAAAACCAAAATATTTTCTTTCATTTTAGAAGTTTTTCATTCGAAAATAAAATCAAATCAAAATTCAAAAAATATTTCCTACCTTATTTTCAGAAGTCCTTTTCCAAAAAAAAATTCAAAAAATAAATCAAAAATTCAAAAAAAATATATCTTCTTTCTTCTTTAGAAGTCTTTCTTTACAAAAAAACAAACAAATTTAAATCAAAAAATATTTTCTTTCTTCTTTTTGAAGTATTTGTTTCAGAAAAAAATACAAAAAAATATAAATAAATTCAAAATCCAAAAAGAAAGAGTTAGGTTATTCACTTTATTTCGCATCTTCCCGAACTACGCAAGATCTGATTCATGTGGCGTCATGATACGTAGGCAATCCTCATCGGATTCGATCATAGCAAAAAAAATTAAAAAGAGAGAAAAAAAAGAAAGTGAAAAAAGAAAGAATGATAATAAGGACCGAGTGAGTCTCATCTAACATGTTTTTTGTTTTGAATTGTGAAGAAAGTTTGACGTGGTCGGTTTGTGGTAAGCTGCAACACAATTCACAAGGTCCAAGAGAAAATGACAATGACAACTGACATCGAAGCAATTACGAGTGCTCATTAGATTCAGGGTCAGAGGATTCAACAAGAGTCCACTGTGGCTAAGGAAAATAGAGTTTTGAAACGAAAAATGACTGAAATGTGTCAAGCATGGGCCAATGGCCAAGGACCGCCCTTTTGTTCTCATGGTTTCCCAGAGTTCACACCCATCTCAACTACTGCCAGTCCGGTCTCATTGCCTGATCAATCCTATCCACCTGGGTTCAGTCCTTATCCCAATTGCACGACTACAGCTGGAACTTCTGTTGCTTGCTCCTAAAGTGTGCCAGTGACAACCAATCGGACAACCGCTGTTGTTACGCCTGTCTTCATTGTCCCACAACCAACAGTGGTACAGAGGAAAACTCTTGAGTCACAATTTGCTACCCATCAAGAACAATATCATTCTCTTGAGTACCACTCATACCTATTTGATCTTCCTGCAAAGATTGAGAAGCCTGCCCGAAAAATGGCACAAGAGGAAATGGCCCGAAGATTGAATAGCTTAGAACGACAACTGAAAAACATGCAAGGGTTGGCAAGTCAGAAGAGTATTGCCTTCAACGATCTATGTATGTTCCCCGTTGTTTGTTTGCCACTTGGTTTCAAGACTCCCGAATTTGAAAAGTATGATGGACTTGGAGACCCCATAGCCCACCTAAAAAGGTATTGCAATCAACTAAGAGGTGTGGGAGGAAAGGAAGAATTATTGATGGCTTATTTTGAGGAAATCCTTATGGGGGTATCCTATGAATGGTTTACTGATCAAGACACATCTCGATGGTATGTCTGGGACGACATGGCTCAGGCCTTTGTCAAACAATTCCAATACAACATTGACATTGCCCCGGACCGCAGCTCCCTTTCAAACCTGAAGAAGAAACCAACTGAAAGTTTAAGGAATATGCCATTAAATGGAGAGAGCAAGCAACTAGAGTTAAGCCACCCATGGATGACCACGAGCTAATCACTGTCTTCCTTCAGGCTCAAGAGCCAGATTATTTTCAAAACATGATGTCCGCAGTTGGCAAATCCTTCTCGGAAGCAATCAAAATGGGAGAAATGGTTGAGAATGGTCTTAAGACAGGAAAAATTATAAGCCAAGCAGTTCTCAAAGCCACAACTCAGGCTGTCCAAATTGAATCTGGTAATTTTAGTGACATGAATGAGAAAGATGAAGAAATCATGATGGCATCAGGGTTGAGAAGAGGTCCTAGGAGAACATCTCGAAGGTATGACCAGCCTCGTCTGTTTTCCGTTGATTCCCCTGAACAATCCTATCCACCTCAGAACACAAAATACTCTTTTGCTCCACCTGATTATGTTGTCCAGCCACTAAGACACCGCAGAAGGCGAGCATCGCAAAATCTCCACCAGCCTCCACAAAATTTTCAAGTGCTCTATAACCCACATCCAAGCAAAGTGTATAGAGGAGAACAAAAGTCGAGAGATAATTTTACACCAATAGGAGATTCATATGCTAGCTTGTTTGAGAAATTAAAGCATTATGACATGATTGTACCTATTCCTCCAAATCATGTGGATCCACGTGCAAGAAGTTTTGACCCTTATAAAAGGTGTGAGTACCATTCCAATGCCCAGGGACACGATGTTGAAAGCTGTAGAGATTTGAAAAAAGAAATAGAAAAGAAGATCCAGGAAAATCGTATTGTGATCCAAGACAGTGACACCCGGAATATCACGCAGAATTCTTTACCTGATGATACACACTTTGTGGGGAAGATGCGTGGTGACAGGGAGTATGAGAATCCTCTCGGGAACTTGCTGACTGAAGTTAATGATTTTGAAATTGGAGAAGGCTCTACTGATTCTGATGAGCAAATTTGTGGCTAAATATCAAACTTAGCAATTGAAAAGTCATTCCCTCCTCACGAGGAAGGAATCTTGGTATCTTGTTTTGATCTTTTTTCTGTTATCTGGGTTATCTCAGGGTTGTGATCCAGATTTTATTTGTTTTATTGAGTCAAACCCTTTTATCCCTCTATTCTGTTTGTGTGAGTCTTGTCGGTCTCTTTTGTTGTTATTTTCATTAGCCGGGTTATTTTAGGGTTGTAACTCGGATTTTAGGTTGTTTTTCTTTTTGTTTACTCAATGAAATATAATTTTTCCTTTCATGTCATTCCATGCTTAGTTCTTTTCTCTCTAGTCCGGAGTTTAAGACTCGGTAAAGGCATCAGCCTAGCTAGGAACTTAAGTAGAGCTCCATTCCCGAGCTCCTCGATCAATAGGTCTGGGAGACTAATAAATAATGCTCGCGCTAGGCGCTTACCTTTTTTGGTTGTAGGGTTGGGGTGGCTTGCTGGGTGAGACTTATAGAAAGAAAGGACGGGGGCAACTATGCATGGTACTTCTCGACCCTGTCTCCGAGGGACAGTTGAACTAGCGACTCATGAATGCTGCCGGGTTGGACGAGCCNGGGGGGCAACCATGCATGGTACTTCTCGACCCTGTCTCCGAGGGACAGTTGAACTAGCGACTCATGAATGCTGCCGGGTTGGACGAGCCAATAACTCGAAGGCGTTCGGTCTGTTTTTTGAGCAAGAATCATAGCCTTACCTTATCTTCACCATGATACGGACTCCAAGTTCTTATGGTATAGCACGAGGAGATTTATCATCAATATGATGATTGGAATGGAAACCAGCTCCTTCTCCATCTTCTGGAAAGCACTCTTTGAGCATGCTGACAGAATGATTGACACTCATATCTCTCTCATTTCCAGTCTTTTTATTAGTTTATTACTTACACTTTTCAACTTTTTGAATCTTCCTTGTTTTCTTTATTTTTTTAATTCACAATTACAATTATAGCCTGTCTCTTAGTGATATGACATGCATGCGGAAATTTTGGCCAGATCTTAAAAACTGATTTAGTCTTGAATGAGATAAGTGAGAAAGAGACACTTTTGAGGACGAATAAAGAGTTGAAATACTTTGGAATTAAGGTTGAGTAAAATGCACCTTCAAATCATTGTGAAGATCGGGCTTGAGGATATTGAATCAACTGAAGCTTGGTCAAAAGTTTGACATTAATAGATGGAAAGTGTCTTTCGACCACGACACACCAAGAAAATAGACATGTTCATTAATGTTGTGATCATAAAAAGATAATATGTTTTGGTATTTTCGAGGCCGGGAGGCCCTTTTTCTTCTACCCAAACACTTTATACCCTTTGTTACCCCTTTTGAGCTTGTGTTATTTTCTTTGACCACCCTCTTTTGGAATCAAGTTTAGAGTCAAAAGCCCAAAAAAAAAAATGAAAAAGTGAAAATGAAAAGAAAAGTCCATGCCCCAATAGTAAAAATTGGGGAAACTCTTAGAGGGTTAAAATGAAAAAAAAAAATAGAAGAAAAGAACCGTCGAAGTACATGCCCTAAGAAAATAAAAGTTGGGGCAACTTGTTTTGGAAAAAAAAATGAGAAAAGAAAATAAAACATGAGAAAAGAAAGAAAGATGAAAAAATATAGTTAGGTAAGATGTTTGAACTACGTTAGACCTGATTCCTTAGAAAAATAGGATACGTAGGCAGCCTTACACGGTTCGGTCCAACCAAATAAGAGTAAAAAAAAATCCCCAGTAGCTAAAACTGGGGCAGAAATTTTATTCCACTTTTAAAAAGAGTCGATTCCAAGAGTTGTAAGTCTATAACCCCTCATTTGAGTCTACTTTATGCCTTCATGCCAACCCTCCTTTCCAACCCTATCCAAAAACCTTCCAAATAAAGACCTCCCGATATGCCTTCAAGAATGCTAAGAGAAGCATGCAATGAGCAACGGTTGTCACATGACAAGAACATTGTCAGGTTGCTCACACATGAAAGCAAAAGAAAAAAAAAGAGGAAATGAGAGAGTCTTAATAGTGAAAACCCTCACGGGCACTGTAAGGTGCCGGTAAGTAGAGAAAAATAAATGAGAGAGACTTGTTGGTGAAAACTCTCGGGGAACCACTAGTCGAAAGTGAGTCGTGAAGCTGATGCGAAGAATTGGCATAAACAAGTCTGACTTCAAAGGTCATAAGCATGGTGAAAGGGAAGATTTGATCAGTTTGATAGATCGGCCACTGAGTCCAAAATGCATGTCATGATCGCTAAGGCTAGTTACCGCAAAATAAATAAATAAATAAATAAAAAAATCTCTTTTCCTTATGTCCTTCCGACAGGGGCATTACTTGTTAATACTTGTTTCTTTGCATCATTGTGTCCTTCACTTTAAGTCAATCCTTGTCAAAACGAGCAAGAAAATATTTTAAAATATGTTACCAGCTTTTCAGTTGCACCAAGTGAATTTGGCCAGCAATTCAAGGTTACAGTCAACATGCATTGAGGATTCATGCAGAGAGTTCCCCTCAAAAGACCCTTGTCAGCCTACTTGGCGCAAGCAAAGATAACTGATGATTCTCTCTGACAAACAAATTGCTCCAAAAGGCAAGAATCCATTCAAGATATCAGAGAAGGTCGCCTAAGCAAAGATCTCCTATTAGATAAGTCTGACTGAGCCACAAATACAAATGGTACCGGGTGTGGAACAATCAAGGTTGATGCAGAGCAAACGTCTCTTGAAACCGACTCAAGTTGATTGAGCAAAAGCCAAGCTGCCCAGGACTCAAGGCCACAAACCGACCACCACTTTTTAAAACTAACAAAATTTTCTTTGTTTGAAACAGGAACAAAGCAGTGCAAAAAAGTTGGTTCAAAAACAAAAAAAAGGAAAAAAA
Organism: Nicotiana undulata; assembly: GCA_005239495.1. Taxonomy (NCBI): domain Eukaryota; kingdom Viridiplantae; phylum Streptophyta; class Magnoliopsida; order Solanales; family Solanaceae; genus Nicotiana; species Nicotiana undulata. Next base: position 547 of record ML258113.1, on the reverse strand, counting down.
AAGAAGAAGAGAAGAACCGACAAAGGGAAGTTTCTCAAATTTTTGCCTTTATCTGTGTGCATAAAAGGTTTCCTTTGCTCTTCACATTTTTCCTCCAAGGATAAAAAGTCCTAATCTGATGGATTTTCCTCCTAATAAAAATCTTAGTCTGATGAATCTTTCTCTTAAGATAACAAAAAACAAAGAGGGACCTAGTCTGATGAACTTTCTCCTAGGATCAAAATCTTAGTCTGATGAATTTTTCTCCTAAGATAGAAAACTTAGTCTCATGAATCTTTCTCCTAGGACAGAATCTTAGTCTGATGAATATTTCTCCTAAGATAACAAAAAAAAGGGACCTAGTCTGACAAATTTTCTCCTAGGATCGAAATCTTAGTCCGATGAATCTTTCTCCTAAGATAGAAGACCTAATCTGATGAACTTTCTCCTAGGATCAAAATCTTAGTCTGATGAATCTTTCTCCTAAGATAAAGAAAAAAAGACTTAGTCTGATGAATTTTCTCCTAGGATCGAAATCTTAGTCTGACGAATCTTTCTCCTAAGATAA
>ML258111.1:542-11475 GCA_005239495.1 Nicotiana undulata | reverse complement strand
TTACACTTACTGTTTCCAGCATGTCCATCTCACTATCATATCACTTAGAAAACCCCTGCTGATAAAATGGTATTTTTTGCAAATCATGTTCTATGCTGCCATATACACCTCGAGATCCTGTTTTAGGCTAAACAACATTAATGAACGTGTTTTTTTGCATCTCCTGAAACCGTGTTTAAACATTACAATATTGTACACTTAGAGATCCTGTTTTAGGATAAAACAACACTAATAAACAGGTCGTCTCCAAATCCTCTGCATACTCTGAAAGCATGTTTAAACGATGTACATTTATGCATTTAGAGATCCTTCTTAGGTTCTGCATACACATCAATCTGCATATCTGTGCATTAGATACCCTATCCTTAGGATTGCACGTTTGGTACACCTAGTCTAATTACTAATGCATGAAAAGGAGTAAACAACAACTTCACTCAGTCCTTTGCAAATAACTGGTAATGAATTTGTATTCTCAACACCTAGAACATCATGCTTAGGTTATACAATGTCAAACAGACCTCCTCTAAATAATTCTGGCAATTGGTATACTGTCTCACACCTAGGCAAGCCTTAGGTGACTAATGTGTTTAAAATTGGAAATCTGCTTCCTTGTATATGCCGCTTAATGCTTAACAGGATTTAAAAAATTAGTAGGCAAATTGATTAGGACCCCCTTTCTGAATTATAGAACAATTTGTATTCGTAGCTCATTTAGATACCATGCCTTAGGACTCTGAATTTGAATACTGCCCTTAACTGTGTATGAGTCGTGCTGCCTATTTGCATTACCTTTGGAGGTATACTTGGGCCTTTTCTCTGATGTCTCTTTGTTTCCCCCCTAATTGTAGTCCTCTATGTTCTTATTTGTCGCCTTAGTATTTTGGCTTTAAACCTGAGGGTCTGCCTAGAACCTCCCTTATAGGTAAAAGTCCTAAACTCCTCCAGGACTATTAGGAAGGGACGGGTAACATCAAGCAATAGCGGTCGTTGATCATCACTCGCTTTAATTACCTCTACGGGGCGGGAAGGGTAGATATGGATATGATGGCCGGTGCGCTAATACCACGTGTAGCCCCTCTTTGAGGAGTGACATACCGGGTATTGTATTGATATGATCCATATGACAAACAACCTAGGACGTCCTTACCCCCCATATGCTTGTTTGGATTATAACTCTTTCAAAAACTTTTACTTAGTTATTAAATATTTTCAAACTTAGTAACACATGTGTGATTAAACTGCGAACCTTTCAAAACTATTTACTTTTCTTGAACATTAATTACCTATTTCTACCTGTACAAATTCACAAAAGTTGTTTGGCCGGGAACCACAGTTGTGGATTCAGAGGGGTTCCTAACACCTTCCCCTTAGAATAATTTCAAGCCCTTACCCTATCTCTGGTTATCAAATCAATGTCTGCAAATAACTAAAATAGGTGCCCTAACGCACCTTAAATTCGTTAGGTGACGACTCTTAAAAATCTTGCATACCCGTTTCCCAAAAGGAAACGAGTTGTCCCAATAATGTCAAGAACCCTTAACTGGCCCGAGAGGAGTTAGAAAAGAGGGGGCGCGACAGCATGGCGACTCTGCTGGGGATATCTGGGCTTTTACAATTTCTAACTTTTTTGTGAATTTGTAGTTCTTCCCATACCCTTATGTGCAATTGATTGTCTATTTATTTCAAGCGTTTAATTTTCCTCAAAAAGAAAACTGACATGTTTTCTTGTTTCTTTTTGTAATCGCTTTTTAAATTATGACTGTTGTATTTACCGCTTTCATAACGTGCAAATACATGACTACATGCCTTTACTGTTTATTTATTGCATAATCATGCTCAACATCATACTCCACTCATGCCAAAACAAATCCTATAGCAACGCTTGATGAGTGGTTGCGCCCTTCCTATTTTTATCACCCTTAAATTTGAAAAGGCTTATTTGCGGTAAAACTAGTCGGTCGGCGGTGCAGTCGACGGTTCCGTGCCTTTCCCCCTTGAGTTGTCCGCTCAAGGGTACCAGTCTAATACCCCATAAAAACCTTAGTCTGTTATACTGTTGCATGCATCATGGTCAAACCTAACTAGGCTAATGTGTTGTCCGCACAATGGCCTTTAATATTGCCTTGTCCAAAGTCCATCGTGTTTCATAATCCCAACGGGGGACATCACGTTTTGTGCATTTATTTGAGAACTGAGTGCTCGTATGCTAATCATTGATGTTAAATAGTCGAGTCTGGTAGGGTAAGGGCCTAATCCTGTTTACCTTGCAGAAATATGGGGCACGAGGTCCCCAGATTCGGCATGGTTACCAACATCCACCCAAAGCTTCTAAACTGGTGGGGAAACCTTCATTCTAGCAATAAGACACTCGTCAAGAAATACTTGGGTAATCTACCGTCCCTCCTAGACATCCAGCCTAACAACATGATGATAGAGGCTGCCACTTTATTCTGGGATAGTGAAAGAGCCGTCTTCTGTTTTGGGGACATTGAAATGACACCGTTGCTAGAGGAAATAGGAGAACTGGAAGGATTAGTTTGGGAAACTCCTGGGCTGCTAATGCCTGAAAACCGCACAGGAAAGGGTTTCTTAAAAATGATGGGCTTAAAGAAGAACGCAGAGTTAGGGTGTCTGAAGGAGTCGTACATCCCTTTCGACTACTTGTATGAAAGATACGGTGATAGCAAATCATACCATACTTTCCATGACGAATTCGCTATCACATCCTTAAGACACATTCACCGTAGGGTGTTCGTCTTCATGTTTTTCTTCCTGGGTCTGATCGTATTTCCGACAAAGAAAGAGAGAATCCACACTAGGCTGACTATGGTAACCAAGACCCTAATGGAGGGAATTGGTGGGCAAACTTTCAGCATCATTCCTATGATCATCTCCGACATCTATCGAGCCTTAGAAAAGTGCCAAGGAGGAGCTAAGCACTTTGAAAGATGCAACCTATTACTACAACTCTGGCTTTTAGAACATCTTCAAAAGGGCCAGTACCAGCAAGAGTTTCCGCAAAGGGAGTGGAATGACCACATCGCTTTCCATCACCCAAAGCGAATGACTTATATTCCTGACAGGTTTACTCAGCCTGAGAATGCCAAAGAATGGGTAGAGTTCTTCGATAATCTAACTGAGGAAAAAGTTCAATGGATGTTCGAGTGGTTTCCAACAGAAGAATTCATTGTCCAGTCCAGGGACGCACCATTCTTGATATTAATTGGTCTGAGAGGAACATATCCTTACGTTCCTCTCCGAGTTATGAGACAAGCAGGCAGAAAGCAAATCATACCAAGGGTCGACAAGATGAGCCATTTCCGAGACGACTTTCAGGATGATGATACTCCTCACAAGTGCCAAGCCTAACACATGTGGCACTGTAAGATCATAATGTAAAAAGACACAATCGAACCAGACCGATATCACACAGGTTGTACACATTTCTACTCAGGGTGGTTGGAAGACAACTGGGATGGTTTAGGCAGGCCGGGGTTCATCCAAGGCCACGAGATCAAAGACGAAAAGGCCGAGGCTCAGGTCAAGAACAATCAACTGCGCAAGAGGATCCGTGAATGCGAGAACAAGCACCGTGAGATACACGATTCCAACAAGAAGTTGATTGAAGAATGGAAAGACATGGCCGTCAGTACTAATAGAAAGCTGGGATACTTGGAACGAGGCATAGTCGAGCTGGAGGGTAAGTTCATCAAGAGGGTTGAATACTGTCAAAAGGCTGAGGGGAACGAACGTGGACATCTAGCCAGAGCATATCTACTGCTAGGACTTCGCGTGCTGGGGAACCTGTTCGAGGGAATCAAGGATGCCGAATCTGGGGAAAGTCCTTCTAGGATCAAGTAGATATGATTTCCTTTTTTGTTTTATCAATGTAATGAGGCCCATGGCCATTAGTGATTTTATTTCCTGCTTATTTAGTGTCGTTTTAGATTCGTCTATTTTTACATTAAGGAAATGAGGCATTTTAACATTTTAGTTCTCCAAATTTATTTGTCGCTAAGCCTACCTCGGGCACAACGAGGCTTCCCAAATTAGGACACGCTCTATATTCTTGCACTATGTGTTTAAATATCGCAATACTTTTTCATAATCCTCACTAACTTGGCTACCTTTTATTTTTGTTTTTGTTTTCTTTCTTTTTATTATTCCCCTCCCCAAAGGTTGGTTCGTGCACTCTGGCCTCATCATCCTACCTCACAAGATCCAGGTGCCCTCCACCCTCTTATCTTCCTAGTCCTCCCCCAAGGAAAAAACAAAGAAAAAAAGAAAATGGAAGATTCAAGAAACATCAGGAAAGAGAAAATAGTTGAACGGGTAGAGGCCGCTGACGGCCAGGGTATTCGGGTTCAGAATGAGACTATGTCGCAACTAGAACAGAACTTGTTGAAATTCCAGGAAGAACTTGATCAAGTTCGAAATCTGGAAAATCTATCATTCACACTCAGTGTCCCAAACGTCAACCTCCCCAACACCCAAAATCCTATACCTCCTCAAAACACCCCGAAGCAACAAAATCATCCCACAGTCCATCATCACACCACTCCACCAAAACATCAAACCCTTCCAACGCAATCTAATACCTGTCATACTCCAAAAAACGCTCTGTTACTCATCCCAGAACTACAAAACTCCACAAATGACCACCTCTACACCCATGCACCAGGTCATCACAACAACCCCATCTACGTGGAAACTATGTCGCATTCCACTCAGCCCATCGCATACACACCTGAGTCTGGTGCAAAGGATTTGCTCATTAGGAACTTGGCTGAGGAACTTAAGAAGCTGACCAGTCGGGTTCAAGGCATTGAGGGAAGCAAAGGAGTCGAGGGGCTGAACTATGGAGACCTCTGTATATAGCCCGATGTCGAACTGCCCTAGGGGTACAAACCTCCAAAGTTTTAAATGTTCGATGGTACAGGTGATCCAAGGGTACATTTGAGGACCTACTGTGATAAGCTGGTTGGAGTAGGGAAAGCTGAAAAGATCCGCATGAAGTTGTTCATGAGGAGCTTAACAGGAGATGCTCTGTCTTGGTACATTAGCCAAGACCCCAGTAAATGGTCGAATTGGGTAAGCATGGCATCCGACTTTATGGACCGATTCAGGTTTAACACAGAGAACGCACCTGATGTATTCTACATCCAGAATCTGAAGAAGAAGCCTATGGAGACATTTCGCGAGTATGTTACTCGCTGGAGATCTGAAGCTGCTAAGGTCAGGTCCGCCTTAGATGAAGAACAGATGAATAAGTTCTTTGTCCGAGCTCAAGATCCACAATACTATGAGCGGTTGATGGTGATCGAGAATCATAAGTTCTCTGATATTATCAAATTGGGTGAGAGAATCCAAGAAGGAATCAAAAGCGGTATGGTCACCAATTTCGAAGCCTTACAAGCTACAAATAAGGCTTTACAGTGTGGTGGTGTGTCCAAGAAGAGGGATGCGGGAGCCGTGATGGTTGCACAGAGAACCAAATCCCCACTAAAATGCCAAACCTACCAAACACCTCCACTTACATATTAGCCAACACCTCCACAAACTTATCAATCACCCTCGCCCTCATACCAACCACCACCACCAACATATCAGTCGTCCCCACCACCTACCTATCAACCTACTTCACCTCGATATTCCCATCCCGCTCCAGTTTACCACACCTATAACTCTCAACCATCCTACTATCAGTCACCCCATGCTCGCCAAAGGTTTCCTAGACCTCGACCCAACTTTGACCGCAGACCTCCTAAACAATACACCACCATCGCCGAACCTATCGACCAGTTGTATGAGAATCCTTCCCAGTGGGTTAATCCAAACAAGTTATGTGCATACCACTCCGGCATGAATGGACACACCATCGATGAATGTCGCTCTTTGAAGGATAAGATATAATCCTTGATCGACAACAAGATCATTGTGGCAAAAGAATCCACTCCAAACGTCCGCAATAATCCACTCCCAGACCATATGGGTGGAGGCATCCACATGATCGAAATAGAAGAAGATTGGGACCCAGAGGGGTCGATCGGTTTGATCATATAAGGTGATGACCCAAAGAAGCCAGCGGTCGCCCTCAATCCTATCATAGTCCAGATCCAGCCATCTGGAGATGTAAAGATAGCTATGTCAGTACCTTTCGAGTTTGAAGTAGCACCATCCGCAAAGGCATCTGTGCCGTTTGAAGTCGAAGTTATGCGAACTGCAAATGCACCTGCACCATTTGAGATTGCAGTCATGCCACCTGCTAAGGCACATGTTCCGTTCAAGGTAACTATAGCTACACATATCACAGTGGCAGTGTCAACCACGCCACCTTTCCGCAGCAATGCCATTATGGGATTATGTAGCCGAGACAAGAAGAAAAGGCAAGGTCGAGGTCGAAGAAGCTACTGCAGCACAGGGTATAACAAGGACCTGCAGGGTCTACACACCAGAACATTTGGCTGAATCAAGCAAACATGCCTCCAATATGCCACCCATTATTGAGACAGGCCCAAATGACCTATGAAGGAAGGTACAGACCAAAAAGTAGTTTGTCATTGACCAGTTGAACAAGACACCAGCTCAGATATCTATTCTTTCGTTGCTGCAAAATTTAGAGGCACACAGAAATGCTTTGATGAAAGTGCTGAATGAAGGATATATGCTAAACAACATCACCAGCGGGGAAATGGCCAATATGGTAGGCCAAGTGCTGGAGAGTCACAAGATCACTTTTCATGAGGACGAGCTGCCGCCTGAGGGGTTGGATCATAACAAAGCACTGCACATCACTGTGCAATGTGAAGACTATTTCATCACCAGGATTCTAATCAATGGGGGATCCAATCTCAACATATGTCCATTGACGACGCTCAAGAAATTGGGCAAAGGGTTGTACGAGATAAGAGAAGGGCCAATGAACGTGAAAGCTTTTGATGGTTCGCAAAGGTCCACCATCGGTTAGATCAGTCTTTGTTTGCAAATGGGTCATACATGGTTCGAAGTCGATTTCCAGGTGATAGACATATCGGCATCCTACAACCTGCTATTAGGACGACCATGGATACATACCCCTGGAGCCGTGGCATCTACACTGCATCAGGAAGTGAAGTTTGAATGGAACCATCAAGAGGTAATCATCCACGGAGACGAGAGCAATCCTATTTACAGTCGGCAGACTATTCCAGTAGTTGAAGGAAGAAGGAAGATGGGTGGAGAAACTTACCACCACATTGAAGGAGTCAATGCCATAGACAAAGACAAATTGTGGGATAAAAAAATAGCGAGAATGATGAACTGGAGAGGGTATGAGCCAGGTAAAGGGCTTGGCAAGAATCTCCAAACCTATAAATATCAAAAACCATCGCACAACTTTTGGTCTGGGATACGAATATACTTGGCAATAGTACAACGACCGGTTGCCACCATGGAGCGGCCCCTATTACCCATTGGAACAGCCAATACCACATCTGGAACAAACCTTTAAGCAGGCCGACATTATCTATGGGTCAGAGGAAGAAGAAGCACTTGCAGCGCTGAGGAACTTATTTCTAAAAGACGACGACATGGATTGCTGTGTCATTTTTGAGGAGGAGGGGGAGGAAGGCCCTTCCATCCAGGCCGTGAGCAGAGGAGCGTCTCTCAAGAATTGGACTATCAGAACAGTCAGGACGCGACGAGCCTCGGGGTAGCCTTTTTCGCATTTTATTTATGCAATAAGAGCTTCAATGTTCAAAAAAACGTTTTTATTTATCGAAAGCACTTTAACGTTTCATGAATCAATATTTATTACTATTATTTTTCCCCATTACTTTATCTATACATCATTACTATTACTTGTCTTGATGAACCGATGACTGTGACATGCAACGAGACAACACAACAAACGGACATTAATTCAGAAGAAGAAGATGATATACCTGATGAAATCGTCAAAGAAGTCGAGAATTTGAAAACAGACCTAAGTCCAACCTGGACGAGACTGAAATTGTCAACCTGGGAGATTCAGAAAATGTCAAGGAAACTCGCATCAACATTCATTTGTCGCCGTCAGATAAGAAGGAATACACAAAATATTTGAAGGAGTACGAGGATATATTCGCATGGTCGTACGATGACATGACTGGTCTGGCTACGTACATCATTTCTCACAAGTTACCAACCAACCCAATGTGTCCACTGGTAAAGCAAAAGCTCATAATGATCAAACATGACATAAGTTTGAAAATCAAAGAAGAAGTCAACAAGCAAATAAATGCCAAAGTTCTCAAGGTAGTGGAGTATTCGACGTGGTTAGCTAACATCGTGCTAGTGCCAAAGAAAGATGGGAAGGTTAGAGTCTGTGTCGACTACCGGGATCTCAACCGGGCCAGTACAAAAGACGACTTCCCTTTGCCAAACATACACATCCTGATTGACAATTGCGCCAAGCATGAACTACAGTCATTCGTGGAGTGCTTCGCTGGTTACCATTAGATCTGGATGGATGAGGAAGATGCTGAGAAAACGGCTTTCATTATACCGTGGGGAGTATATTGCTATAAGATGATGTCATTCGGTCTGTAGAAAGTTGGGTCCACATATATGAGGGTTATGACCACTATCTTCCACGATATAATACATAAGGAGATCGAGGTATATGTGGATGATGTCATTATCAAGTCTAAGATAGCTACTGATCACATAGAAGATCTGAGGAAGTTCTTCAATAGGTTGCGAAAATACAATCTAAAACTAAACCTAGCAAAGTGTACATTTCGGGTTCCCGCTAGGAAATTGCTCGGGTTCAATGTAAGCCGTCGAGGAATAGAACTGGATCCGTCAAAGGTCAAAGCTATCCAAGAGTTACCACCGCCAAAGAACAAGAAAGATGCGATGAGTTTCCTGGGACGCCTTAACTACATCAGCCGATTCATAGCCCAGTCCACAGTTATATGTGAGTCGATCTTCAAGATGCTAAAGAAAGATGCTGCAACTAGCTGGACCAATGATTGTCAAAAGGCTTTCGACAGAATTAAGGAGTACATGCTGGTGTTGGTACCACTTGAGCCAGGTAGACCTCTGTTACTCTACCTTGTAGTATTAGATGGAGCTTTCGACTGCGTTCTGGGGCAGCATGACGAGACAGGAAGAAAAGAGCAGGCTATTTATTATCTGAGTAAGAAGTTCACTCCGTACGAGGCAAGGTATTCTCTATTGGAACGTACCTGTTGTGCTCTGACTTGGGTAGCCCAGAAGCTGAAGCACAACTTCTATGCATAAACAACATATCTTATATCGAGGATGGATCCCTTGAAGTATATCTTCCAGAAGCCCATGCTCACCGGCAAGATGGCCAAGTGGCAAATCCTACTGAGTGATTCGACATTGCCTATGTGACTTAGAAAGCAGTCAAGGGACAAGCATTGGCAGCCCATCTATTACGCCCTACACTATTACATCAATATTACGTCCCGTAGTATTATATCACGATGATGTTACACTTCGAAGTATTAAATTACGATGATGATGCACCATGTAGTATTGTACGTTGAATTTATCTAAGGTAATTGACATCAGTCCAAGGAAAAGATTTTTTGGAGCTTATAAGGATTATGTTATTTCAAGAAAGTGATGAGTAAATTCGTGAAGGTGGGAGAGGAAGCAAGTCAAAGAAAATAATTTTTCGTCCAAGTCTGCATGTTGGAATAAAATACGAGCCAAAATACCCGGTACTTATGGACTAGTACCATACAAGGTACCACATGGCCATGATAGTAAGGTGTATAAAGTATGTGAAAGTGAGTAGTATTTTAAGTAAGTAGAAATAATTCTTAATTATGTGGGTAATTGATTAATTATCGGGTAATAAGACATTACCTAATTAATTGATAATTAGTGGTGGAGTAATTGAAGTTTTGGATAAAGATTAAACTCAGAAACGTGGCATCCCACTAATCTAGAATTATGACTCATATACTATACTTGAAAGGTGGCAAAGTTTAGTAGATTATGTGACATTAGTCATTATTCAAATGGGGACCACACCCAAATATTAAAAGAGACTCTCTAATTCACTATTAAATCTCTACAAAGTTCAAAGAGATATTCAACAACTCATTCATAAAATTAGCAATGTGATTTTGCTACCAAAATTTAGTAATTCAAAGTCTCTTCATTCTTATACAATAAATATTTAGAAACTAGGACAGAAGAATAAGATTTGGCAACGAACACAATGCTTAAAGGCTTATTCGGGAAGTAAAATAAAAGGGGTTATTCACAAACATCGTCTGTTATAAGTATCAGTTCGATTCACCGTTACGTGTTGTCGCAATTGACGTGTGTTGGAAGGATTGTCAAGATAATCGGCTCAGGTATGTTAAGGCTATCCCTTCTTTCTTTTGGCATGATCCATGTGATACGAACGAAACGTGTAAATGCACAAATTCCATAAATGACTCTATTCATAGAAGTATTAGAGATATCTATGTTCTTGAATTTCCATGTGTCGTACTACTTTATAATCTGTTTATGGGTCTCAGAAAAATATGAAAGTTGAAAAGAGTTTACTTTATGATTTTACTCAAAGGCAAAATGGCCTTATGAAGCTCCGAAAGATTTTATTAACGTACTTATCATGCATTGCATTCATGTGCATTGACCCATGACCATATGGCATTATATACGCGTATATATGTAAATATATGTATAAAGGATATGGAAAAAGATTATGGCGTTATATACCCACCACCACCTGATCAGCTGGTATATTATGATGATGTTGCCCACAGTGGATGAAATATGATTCAAACGGCGTTATATACGCATATATATGTATGTATATTCAAACGGCGTTATATACACGTATATATGTATGTATATATATGTATATGGGATATGGGAAAGGTTATGGCGTTATATACGCACCACCACCTGATCAGCTGGTATA